>JABXWE010005082.1:0-63950 GCA_014611495.1 Limonius californicus
AACAGCAACACATTTCCTGTTCCTGACAGTTTGCAACGCTGGAAATGTATATCAGCTTTCATTTGACAGCATGCGTGAAACCCTCTACAGTGCAATTAAAACAGTTCTGAATGCATAAGCCAATACGCGGCGAGCTGGAATTTAAATATTTAAAATATTCATTTTCCGCAGCAGAAAAAACGGCCAAGATAGAATAACCCCAGCAATTATGGCAAGCGCTTCTTGATTTCTTTGCGAATGGTTGAGTGCACCTGATGGTCGATTTTAATTTAAATTGTTTGTGGGTAGAACATCCCGGCGGGACACTGCAAATGGCGATTTTCCTGCAAGAACGCGTAAACAAATAGCGGCGGGGAAAGCGAACTCAATCAGTCTGTTTGATTGCAAGCCATTAGAGTTTTCCTGGAGTTTTATAAACTACATAAAGTAGCTGCGTTATAACTTCGGGAGTAATAAACTCCAGCAATTTTTCAGAGTGGAAAACCCTAAAAATTGCGGACTTGTTTACGATAAGTTTTAATTCAACTATGTGTAGTGTTGATTAGCGAGACAATTTCTCCGGGGAACTTTGATCTTTAAAAAGCAGGTGCAATAAATTTCGAAAAGTTTATCTCCGTTTCAGCTTCTTTCAGTTGTGCCCTGAAAAATTTATCTGAAAAGAAAATTCTTTTCCTGTACTGCTTTTTTATGGAAATGCTTTCGCTTCTAAATGAAATACGCGTTTGGCATCATATTTTACAATATTACGAAACGGATGCCCTGAAGTAACAGGTAATATAACTCAGAAAATGAATCCGTAGAAATGTAGAAGTTTCTCTTTATATATTTTTAACACAACGTTTTCCAATTCCCATTTATCGAATTTTATTTCTTTCCCTCTTTGCCGTTTTGTCTCTCTAATTTTTGGTATAGATTGTAGTAATACTTTCAAGAAAGAAGACTATCAATTTAAAAAAATAACTTTTGCCAAATTCTATGTACCTCCTACAAGGTTGCTCATTAACATAATAAAAATTAATTGGAAATTTTTCTTTTTTTTAATGATGTAGTTTGAAAATGTGCACCTGAAAATGTGCTTCTTTTCAAGATATATTTAAATATACAGGGTGACTGGCTATGGCGTAGCACCTTCACACTATTATTTTGTTATTATAATATTCTGTATATTTTAAAATTAAACGTAAAATTGTCTTTCCAACCATCTCATGGATTTTAATTTTGGATATGGCATACCAGACTATTTTCTCATATTTTCAAAGGGAACACCGTGTATATTAATAGATTTTTGAATTAGTATGTTAATTCTCCACAGTTTCTATGCATATTGCCCTATACCTAAAATCAATATATTCAGAGATATTTTTACTTTTTCATTACAAACCATTATTATACTTTTTATTTCTATCTAAACTATTAGTAACTATTTTGACATATAGTGAGTGGGGATTGAAAATGGGTAGTTCAGCTCTTAACTTCTTCCAAAAGCTACTGTTCACTGACTAGTCGACATTCGCTCAAAATCGTAGACAAAACCGACACAACACATTATGCAGCAGAAAACCCAAAAATTGTAAATTGATGTACACGACAATGTTTGGTGAAGTAGTGTGGACGATTTTATGATTGGGCCTTTTTTTATAAATGTCAGAATAATGCATAATATTAATTGTATGTCTTGTAAAACAATTTGCTTCAGCTCCTGCAAAATGTCTCCCCAAATCTCATAGAAAATGATCGTTCGAGCATGATGGTGCTCTGACACATTTCACACTTATGCCTCACAGTTCTTGAATCACCAATACAGGAACAGGTGATGAGGTCGAGCCTGTTTGGCCACCTTGATCGCCATACTTGACAAAATAATTTTTTTTCTTATGGATACTTATAATACACAATATTGTGTACCAGATGCTTGCAACTAATGTAGAAGATATGAAGCAAAGCATAATAGATATTTCTGGTACAATTTCCGCTTAGTCTTTGCGAGCAGTAAAGGCATTGCCGAATGTTAGGGTTCGCGAGATGCGCAAATGAAGAAGAGAGAAAGCTATAGAAAGGTTTACGCAATAGTATTAAGTGAACCCTAAAAACGTATTTCATTAAAAACAAACAAAATTTTGTCAGGAAAAAAACTTATTTTTTTAAAGTGTGGGCTCAAACTTGGAAAAACACTACAAACCTCCAGCAAGGCAACTAATATACAACCAAAATTTTCAAATTTTCTGGATAAACTCGGCAACACCTCATCCAAAATTAAAGTCAAGGAGATGGTTAGAAAGACGATTTTATGCCGAATTCAGAAATGTAAAACTATACAGGTGTTCTGTTAAAATACTAATAGCTTGTAGGTGCTCCGCCGTAGCTAATCACCCTGTATGGATTGAAAAATATCACTTCAACGCAAAGAAAAGTTCAAATTAAGCGGAAGATACAGATACAGATAGAAAAAGAAATGTCTGGATAAGAAGGAAAACGACAGCCATAGATGTCATTGAACAAGCAACTAAATAAAATGGAATTGGGCCGGACATAACGGACGTGTCCAGGACCAACGGTGGGACCACCAAATAGGAAAATGGCGACCATATACAGGAAAAAGATCGAGAGACAGACCACAGATGAGATGAAAAACGACATAGCAAAACACGCAGTCTTAATGTGGCAAAGAATGGCCCAGCACAGAGAGAGTTGGAAACAAATAGGGGAGGTCTACATCCAAAAATGAAAAGGATAAAATAGGCTAAGAGAAGGGAAGAAAGAGGTAAGACTCTGTCTGGTTGGATTCCGCTAACTTTCAAGACTATTTATTCTTAAACTCTTTTTAAATATCTTTGGGGAAAAAATGTTTGCTGCACATTTGCTGACATTCAGTGATTGCGCCATTTTTGTAACTAATCACTAATATCGGTTACACGTTGGTGTAGTTGCTGAACCGCAGTTAGTAGATTCTCGTGTAGTGATATGGTAGCAGTATCATCAGCAAACGTTTCTATAGTGCTACCGTCGGTAGTTGGTATATCATCAACATATACGTTAAATACAACTGGCCCGAGAATTGAACCCTACGGAACTCAAGCACTATAGTTCCTTACTTCAGATGTGGGAGAATTTTTCGCAACCTCAAATTTGTGATTAGTTCAGAAGGATCTGATATATTGCAGACCTTCATGTTAAACCATTTCACTTCTTGTGGATTATTTATTTGGTATTAATTTAATAACTGTTGTTGTTTTCTAACTGCTGTAGAAGCGAGTTTTATAATATCAAAATCGCTTGGGAAGTTATTCTTGATCTGCTGAATAATTTCATTTGCAAAAATAAAAAAAGTGTAAGACACTTCTGGAGGTTTGAAGCCCCATATAACAGTAGCTCCCCTGTGCCCTCCATAGGCATAGAGGTGAAGGTCATCGAGCTTACTGGGTCAAAGGATTGTGGAGAAGGAAATCATACTTCAGGTTGTAGCCAATTCAGATTCTCTTTAAGTGATCGCTAAGATTTCGCCTTGAACGCTGCTCATATCCCATATTTAATAACTAATTTTAGTTTAAGTGCTGTTTGCTTGCACAGGTTACTACAACAAGGAACAATGAAACGCATTTTAGAGAAAAGTTTGGGGGAACCGCTAAATGTTCAGGGCCTTAGAAGGATATTTCTCAATTTTTACCCCATCTTATGTTTGAGTATGTGAACTAAGCTTTCATGAACACAAAGATGTTTTCAATCTTAAATTAACCTCAAAGTTAAAACATATCAAATAATAATTAAATTTTCGTGTTACAAGAAATTATTTGATTTAACTTGAATTTGATAGCGATAGGAATACAAAATTGTTTCAAAATTCCATTCAATACAGTTTACAATCAGCAACCTTATCGACCAAATTGTGTCGTGAAACTAACGGTGTGGCAAGAACACTGAAAAGAAAACCCTAAAACCGATCTGATAAGGTGACAAATAATGGTCGATGTTACTTAAATTTCCCACGATTTCTTGTCACAACAAGTTGATCGTTTCATTGGAACCTGCAAAAATATTGTGGAGAAAGATTTAGGTATGTTTCCGTATCGAATAGCTACCTTAAATGGACACTGTAGGCAATGATACTGTCATTGCTTAAAAAACTGTATTAAGGCTGTTCTGTTAGAGAAAAGCTACCAGTTTCGAAAGAGTTTGAATTCTGCATTATGAATATAGTGGCGTCTGGATTTTAGACGTTAAACTTTGTAAATAGTCAGGATATTAAAGAAAATGTACCCCCTTTGTCTTGACAGCAAAACAAAACTATGGCGAATTAAGCAGAAAAAGTAATTTAAACGGCATATAAGGATTATAGGTCAACATAGACCTATATAAATTAAAGATTACTGATATTACTGACGTAAAATAAAGGATTTTCAAATCAATATAAATAGGTATGTGACATAGTACAATAAAGTTATAATATTCTGCAAAATCCAGCAGATACTACAAAAAAATTTCTAAAATTAATAAAGAAGTTAAAAATTTATCTGTTTAGGATAAAAGTGGCTGACGATGTATCTATAGCGATTGGTATAATATACTTTTCCTAAATATGGTGAGAAAATGCCAAAATTCATATTTAGGGAGTGGAAAGTGCTTCCCTGTGGATGAAAAGCAGCAGAAAGTATAAACTAAATTTTACCATACAACTATCGGTGTAGAAAGTAAAATAGGCATTAACAACTGAATCTGTTATATCAGCCAAACAATATATAGTTTAAAATGGCTATTTTATAAATCAAAGTCTTTATTTCTTGGAAACTATTAACTATTTTCGTAAAGCACTTTAATAATGTACCACAAATTTATAACATTCACGTTGATGGCGTGGAAATCGCTTGGCAGTGGATGAAATGCAAAAAAGTATGAATCGGGTTAGGTTTTACCGAACAAGCGTCGGCACAGAAGGTTTAAAATAGGCATCAACAGCTGGATTTATTGAATTGGCCAAAATAGAATAAATATGTGTATATACATATACAGGGAATTTTTCTTTTTAGTATACATTGCCTATATATACTTTTAAAAAGAACGCGTCAATTACGCCTATTGTGTAGGCAAGCAACTATACTGACAACTAAAAAATAGGAGCAAACGCCACCAGTTGTGAATTATTTGAGTATGAAGGTTATGTTGATGCAGTGTTTATATTAAATAAGTATTTCACCCTGTATATAGGACGCAAATGATGACTTATTTGTTAAATACAAAAATCGACAGGGTGATGTTTCTGTAAGGTTTGTTAACATTGTACTTATTTTGTACAACATAAATACATCAGCGGCAAGGTGGTGTAATGGTTATCATAGGTGCCTTCCAAGCAGTTGACCCGGGTTCGATTCCCGGCCATCGCAGACTTTTTTTAATTATTATTTTTTGTTATAACTATTGATTATGATTTCATCAAGGTAGAATAAAATATTTAATTTCATTTCTTGGGTTAAGACGTGATTACTTTTAGTTCTTATTTTCTGGGAATTTATTACGCATCCCTCTGATTTAAATTTTCTAACAATTGTTTGTATGGTTCGAATACAAAGAATAGGTCTTTCTGGATATTTTAGTGAAAATAAGTCTCTCGCAGTTCTTAAGTTGTTACCATTCTGGTACCACATTAGAATTTCCACTTTTGCGTCTTTACTGTGCATGGTTGTATAATAAACTCAAGAAGACATTAAATAAAGATTAATTCTTTTTTTAACCTTAAATTAATTTAATTGATTTGGTCACAGCATGGTTTAGTGGTCTGTATAGTTGGTTGCCTACATAATAGGCGTAATTGACGCATTCTATTTAAAAGTATACATAGGCAATGTATACTAAAAATGAAAATTCCCTGTATATGTTGGTTTTGAGATTTCCGCGGGTGTTATATGCTGTGATTGGCTTCCAGGAATCCTTCCGCGTAGCAACTTTTTGATCCTGGGACGTACCGGGGTGGTTGTCTAGACGACGTTTCGACAAAGTCACTTTTGCCATCTTCAGGTCTTGTCGGATAACTTCCTGCTGGTACTTCTTGTAATCTCAAAACCAACATAATAATTCTCTACGGGGAGAAGATTTTTCAACATACTAAAACCTTCGAAATATTGAAGACCTGAAAGAACAAATTGTTTTAAGATTTGACGTTCCTACAACGCTGGTGAGATGAGAAGACCATTCCTAAAAGCATGAAGCTAACCTTCCACAAGAAAACCACACAAACGATAACATGCCCAAAAGGGTCAGCCTCAGTTTAATCAGATAATCCATCCATGACATAAGGAGAACTCTGGACGAGGTAAACATACAGCTATTACGCCTACATCTTCAACTAAGTAACTCCATCCCTCCATTACTTTGGCAAGCTGTGGACCAGCTGAGCGAGTTAAGGGGTGAAACCAATACCACTCTGTCCACTAACAAACAAAATTAAAGTTCAAACGGCTCCAATCAGAACAGAAACCAAGAAACATCACTGAAAAGCCACAGTCACCGAAAGTAGTTCACAAGCTTTCAAGTCACCAACTGGATGAAGCTGTCCAAAATGTCCAAGCTAAAGGATTTAACTTCGCAGTTGCCCCCAGCCACCTACCTGTCGAGGACATAATTTGTGCAGTTGAATCAGCTATCTCAGTAGTAGATGGAACCACAGCTGAAATTATACGCCAAGACATTTCTCATGTCCCTCCGCCTGGAAACCACCAAAAAGGAACATATCACGCGAAGAAAACCAAGCTCTACAGCAACTAAGGAAGAATGAAAACATTATCATACTACCAGCAGACAAAGGCAACACAACAGTAGTTATGGACACTACGGAATACAACTCCAAGATAAATTCTCTATTACAAGATCCAGCTTACCAGCCCAACACCACGGATCGTACCACATACCTAGAAAAAACTACAAAAAAACAAGATCAAACAGAGCCGTATCGCCGAAGAGATACAACGACAGCTGCTACCCAGGGAGAAATCTTCCAGATGTCCGAAACTCTATGGGCTACCAAAACTACACAAACCGGGAGCACCTCTCAGGCCAATTGTCAGTTCAATAGGATCCCCCCTACAACAGCTGGCAAGATACCTGGTAAACATCTACAACTTCACACCGAAGAAGCTACATCTTACGTTAAGAACGCAAGTCGAGTTACCGAGGAAGGAAAAAGTAGAAGCCAGGCTGGTTACTAGTAAGTTTGGATGTGGTGTCACTGTTTACCAATGTTTCCATAGAGGAATCTCTGTACATAATCAAGCAAAAATATGATCCACCAGCCCACATAATAGAATCGACGGAACACTGACTCAAGAACACGTACTTCCTGCACAACAACCAACGGCACAAGCAAATAGAAGGCGCACCAATGGGATCTCTGCTATCCCCAGTCATAGCGAATCTATTCATGGAAAACCTAAAACAAAAAGCATTAGAAACAGCAGTTCACAAACCGATACTCTGGCTACGATACATGTTTCTTATTTAGCAACATGGACAGACACATCTTAACAACTTCCAGGGCTATTTAAATAGTCTCCATCCAAAAATCAAATTCGCGATGGAAATGGAATCAGAAAACCAACTACCGTTCCTGAATGTTTTAGTCAAAAAGAAATCGGGCGGAAACCTAGGCCACACGGTGTACCGGAAACCCACTCATACAGACCGCTATCTCAACGCGGAGTCACACCACCATCCGACACAACTTCCAGCTAAGCCACAGGATGAAAAAGAAAAACCTGCATCCAAAACCTACTTGTCATAAGTCAAAGGAACAACAGACAGAATCTCTAGAATTCTACGAAGACACAATGTGGAAACAACATTCACAACCAACAGAAAGATCAGGTCCATTCTACGAAACCCAACAACAAGGATACGCCTGGAGAATCAAGGTGTCTACGAAATTACTTGCCAAGACTGCGATCAAACATACATAGGTCAAACATACAGACGAGTCAATGTGAGAAAAGAAGAACACGAAAATGCCGTACGAAAGAACGAGAAGACTTCATCACTGGCACACCACGTAAGCATATCATCCCACAAAATTGCTTTCGAAAACACCAAAGCCTTGGCCAACATAGGACACCTGAAATCACATCAGAACGTTCCAACCACTGCCGGTCCCGTCACACGCAACAGAGCTCGAAACAAAGCGCAACCACACTGAACGGTCAAGAAGTATATAATATATACTCCTTGACCGTTCCGTGTGGGGCTATATTATAGCCCCAACGCAAACGAACGTCAACAGTCGTATTACGAGAAGAACCAGCAGAAAGTTATACGACAAGACCTGAAGATGACAAATGTGACTTTGCAGATACGTCGTCAATGTAACCACCCCGGCCAGTCCTACGACCAAGAAATTGCTACGCGGAAGAGTTCCTGGAAGTCAATCTCAGCATGTTTGTTTGGCATCGTAATGCGGTATGAACTTGTCTTCTTTATCCATTTAAATAATAATAAGGCCATTTTAACCCCGGAATAATATTCAAGGTTTGGTCCACAGTAATAATTTGTAATGATCTAGCGCATTCAAACTTTATGGCGTATCGTATTTGTATGGATACCAATTACTTGTTGTGCTATAACAAACGGTTACACCCACCTTGCCATTGCAAAACGCATATGATATAAGCAATATTACCATAACAAATCACTATGACCTTATAACTGGAATCTTCTAAATTAAAGTACAAGTTCAATGATTTTATTGCAAGAGAGCAATTAATATGTTAATAGGTTCTGTATACTTGTTATAGTGCATAAGCGACAAAACACACAATATTGAGAGATAATATAAACAGCATTCTTTCGCCGCTTGTTAAAGCACTTGCAGTTTTCAACGTAAGTACTCGCACAGCCGCTAGTTAATTACGAACTGCTGAAATAAACCGTCCTAAACGTTATTGTCCACAAAACTGAACAGCATATCTTCCATTAGGTCAAAATTTGCTGCACCATCTGTCACATCTTGTGTTCCGCGATCATATACGTCTTAGGCGAGATACTAAAACCTTGTAATCAACAGGACAGAAGGAAGGACTGTGCTCGACATTTCCATTAGGGCGAAAGAGGTTATGAATCCTCGGACCATTTTATTAAGGATCCCTTTGTTATACAAACCTTCCGCGTAGAATGAAATGCTTGTCTAATGCTTCAATAAATTATGATGCCACAGTGGGTTTTATTGCGGATCATGCAAGTCCTATTGAGAAAAACAATAACACAGCATACAACAAAAGTAGCGAAGCACCTTAATATCTTTCATATTGTTAGGGATTGAAATTTTGTAACTTAAGAGGACTTGCTAAGTTATTCATGGACTTTAATTATTAATTAATTTCTCCTTTCAGTTTGCATGAAAGCAACACCAACTTAAAAAATTAAAATTGTGCGTTCTGTTACGTTTTCGAATTCCCCGTCACATAAGTTTTCTGCTGAAATGAACAATCTTAGAGATAGAGTAGAAGGTATTACACATGGTATTTACTTTTTTTCCATTATCTTTTGAAAATGTATTTGTAGAAAACTAAGCCCTAACATTCCTAACAATCTCAAACTTTTTTTCTAGCATGATTCAGTAGAATAAGCTGAAAACTGTATATTTTAAGGGAATAGCTCAAGCATAACGTTATTTACGTGGAACGGTTCGTGCAGTTCCGTAAATCTCTTCTAATTCAAGACCTATATAGGTTTTTTTGGTGCCAGGCTGCAGGTAAAATGGTAATCAGTAGTTCCTTCATTTCGAACGAATCTATACTCTATATGAATATCTTTCAAGAGTGATCACAAGAACTAGAAAATTCAGTATCCAACAACTAACGAAATTCAATGTTTAGCTTAGCCTCGTTCGCTGACCAGACTTAAGCAATGCTTGCTCTGACATGGATGGGGGCCCCAAGGCTGCGTTCAACACGGCGCTTCGTACCATCAGATGAGTACGTTAGACAGTCAGTCCCAGATGTTATACTAGCAGCATTTCGCTTAGTTATGCTTAGGGTGCATTTTGCATGAATGATTAGCGTGTAAGGGACGCCCGCACCCCCTGAAGTAATCCGAAAGCGGTTCCGGGAGGGGTATTATGAATGAATGAGATAAAAGAAGTATACTCGGCGAAAAAAACTTTTTTTCCGTACGGTCGCTGTACAGGCTACTACTACTATTTCTTCGGCTCTACCAATATTGCAAGCGCCGAGTCTAAGTTTAGAATAAACCCTGTCACCATTTGAACCACATTGCTTATGTGCAATCTGCGGCCAGAGTTTAAGCTATATAGGTCAAGCTGTAGTCATTAGTGGGGTTGGAAGTGTCCATTAGTGTAGATGTAAAGATTGAGATCAAAAAGAAAAAGGGTTTCGGCATAATCTGTAAGAGCGAAATGATTAAAGACCGCATTACCATGTGCATAGCGAAAAAGCCAAGCCCCCAGTGAGAAGGCATCTTGATATTGTTTTGTCTTGATTAAGAAAGAAATGTGGAACCTTAGAACACTTTAGAAATAATTTTGAGATCAGGACCAAAAATTATTACAATATTTACAGTTCTACATCAGGCCAATTCGAACCCTTATTACTTATCAATGAATACCCAGATACATTATGATATCAACAAAACGGAGCTCCACCACACTATATCACTTCTAATAGAAGCGTTGTCGAATTGTACTTGTATATCTACCGATTTAGTATTTTTCTGAAGATATTTAAAAATTAACTTTTTTTATAATCGCCCACAAATCACATAAAATATCTGATGTCTCCTGATATTATCCGTTTATACGTTTGTAAAGAATTTTACTATATCTTTGGTTAACTTCAGATCGTTACTTCGACACAACTTCTGCAGTTTTTTATTTGTTCTTTTTCTTCGTTTTCATTATAGACAATTCTGTAAGTATATAAAAATACCAGAAAGTTATATTGTTTGTTTTTTGTGTTTTCGGTAGAATCTGGTTGGCTTTCTTAGAGTGTTTTTGATTTCTACATTGTCAGTAAAGTCTGGATTTTCACAATTCAAGGATGTTACACAGTCAGGTAATGCATCAATATCAGCAGAAGGTAATCACGTTTCCTCAAGAGCAATAGTACCAGAAAGTTAAGAGAAGACGTCAATAGTATGGTAATCGGTTGATGAGATGGCATGCGACAGGACTGCCGCCTAATGCGTTTTCCTGAGAATATTCCCCTACTTGACACCGAAGTCGTTGCATTACTATTGTGCATAGTATCATTTCTTTTGCATTGAGAGTATGCTGCACTAAATTATAGTACGAAATAATGCAGAAATTATAACAACAGCAAGAGTAGATTGGATTGATTGAACAAAGTCAAAATACAACTAATGCTTATATTTAATCACTCCAGTTATATTAGTAAATTTTTCAAGGCAGCTAGTAAACATTGGAAATCTGTTTACTATTTACGTTCCCTTCTAATAAGTGAAACACCCTGACTTCTGTCACCTCATGCCATATAGTCAGCAGGAGACATAATTTTTTTTGAATTAAAAAGCTAAATTACTTTACGGATGAGCAACACATTTCTAAATTAGAGGCATTTTTACGACAATTTGTACAAGTATGGAAAGTTGCATCCTAAAATCATAATACTTTACTTCACAGGCAGAACAGAAACTTAAAACATACATATATAGCAAACAAAAAACGTATTAATATAATTTTCTAAATAGTATGCGTAAAATGACATTTATCCAGAAAAGGAAAGTGCTCTTCAGAAATTAACATATAACATCAAGCTATGAGTATAATAGTTGTAAACTAAGCAACACTATGATGTTACCTTGGTAGTTACGTGCAATTGGTTTAGTATCTTTATATACAAATTATTACATGCAATATTCATGTATTTGTCGGTTGTCCAGTGGTTAGAGCACTGGGCTCCACTGCGGTAGGTTTAGGGTTCAAATTCCAGACTTGATGCTTGGCGGACAGTCTACTAAGACGCTTTTAATAATTGGGTACCTGTGTTGGACTAAAATAAGGGTAAGAGGTATTAACGCGGTTGTCTATCGCGTGATACCCACCATATGTCATAATTTCGGCACGCGACTGTCGGGTGTAAGACAGACTAAGGATACGGGACCTCTGACTTTCAGTCTTGCACGCCTAACCTGTTTATAGGGTGTAGAGGTGTAGGGTCTCACCAGTATTATATTGATTTATTATCTGCAGTAGTGAAGTTTACTTATGTTGTGGTAGCATTTCATTAAAAAATTAGAAAACGTTTCTCCCCGATAAACTAGAAAATAGCCATATTATTTACCATGTCCAAGATATTCCACCTGAAAATGGACCATTCGTATTAAAATATATTGTAACGCCTAGTCGAACAGACGGCGACAATTCTGTTATACTAATTAGAAGCAATACAATCGAAACTACCATTTACGATGCAAGATCCAGGTATCGAGGACAAGGGTCGACCAGCTACAGTCGAAGAAGGGGGGTTTGATAAGCTTAGGTGCCACCTGTTTAAAATATCCTCCGTCCTTGAAAATAACACGAGGTAAACAGGAACCTTCCTGGAGGTCGGACTTACCTTGCTGCGGTAATTGCTCAATTTGTCACCAAAGTAAATTATGTTAACCGAAGACACAATAAAACACAACAATAAATTACCAATTTTCAATTTATCAAAAGATCCACACAATTCAATCTTTTTGACACAACTACTTGAAATTAAAATAGGTATTCAATAACGATGTATTTATATATATAACAGTCTTTAATCAATCATGGCTAACAGTACCTTCCGTTAAACAAACTAATAAAACCAAATTCTGTAATATATCGGGAATGCAATAATGCGAAATGATTACCAGACTACGAAGCATTTATTCCGCTTCCAACCATAATGATCTTCGCGACCAAACCCGCTAAGTATTTTTAAATTTCTCGAGGCCTCGCGAATCAAATACCCAGATGTAGAAATACCGATATAATTGTATCCGTATCGGCGCACTATTAATCAAGATTTAAACTTCCGCACTATTCCCCCTTTCTATTGAATTTTAAACAATAAAAGACAATTTAATTATACTGTTGACCATTTAACAATTATTTCCAGAATTTCTAAGAAAATTATCACCAATTTTTACAAAATACAAAATCAATTGAGGTTAAACATCCACTAATTATAGTGTACTTAGCCTTGTTACCAATTTAAGTATACAATTACAAGTTTTACTATGATTTCTGGTTATTAAACTATAATTTTTCCGGAACCCTCGTATCCTCGAAATTATAATATGTGAAAATTGAATGTGAAAGGAATTGACACACCTGTGATCTCGATATCTCGATCCACACCTATCGTAAGGTTTCGCTGCACGGCAGATAACTCCTCTTGTCTCGAACCCAGAGGATATCTTCTATTTTTCACAAATGACTGTTAAATTCTGTCAATTCTAACCTCAGCCAATTCGCCAAAAGATGTTAACTGGCGAAAAAAACTCTCTCAAAAGAATTGCACACAGATTGGGATCAACTCCCGGGAACTCACATGACTCTAACGATGCACAAGAACTTCCCAAATGTGTCTTGAAAATTCAAAGCGGAAAACTTTCCAAATCTTAAAACGACTTCTAAAACTAACTCAAAACACGTGCACCTTGTATGAGAACTCGTACAGTTATGTTTCAAACGGAAAACCCAAATAATTCACCATTTCCTGAACCGGAAATACACGAGTAGATGACACGAAACTTCCACAAGGCCAAAACTGAATTAGTCAAAAGCTTAAATATGCAATCCAAAATGCTGTATTGAAAATTTAAACGCCAATCAACCACGCGCAAGAAATCCCACGTTACAATATATCTTCTATGGTAAATATAAGTGAAGAAATCGTCTCCTCTCGTCCTGAGTATACAGTGCGGTAATAAAGTTTCGCAAACAATTTAAAATTTTGTTATTTAAGATTCTTTGGGAAAACACGCCAATAATATTATCTAAAAAGACGCTTCCTAATGTACTTTATTTTGTATCGGAGAAGACCATTTGATAAGTCTGCGCGATCACATGACTTAATCCGCTAAATTTTTTTTATGGAGTCATGTGAAATAGAAATTTAGACGATTTAAAGCGTCGATTTCGTTTAGAAATTGAAAGTATCAGCCCGGAAAGTATGGAGCCCTGTATACAAAGTGTTTACACACGTGCTGGTCAATGCTAATAGTGGACAATTTGAACATTTCCAATTGGTAATTGTTTTCATAATTCTTTCAGTAATAATACATTATAGATTTTTTGAACTTCATATGTATTGTTTTGTAAATTGTTATGTGAGTTGTTAATTTTTGTATGCCATCATTTAACGGGTGAGGAGGCTTGTCAAAATGAGGCAGAACATGGGGTAGGGGTAGGATTCTCAAACGCCTGAGAGCCAGATAATAATAAATAGGTTATGCCAGAGACATGAATGAAATCACTCGCAGTACCGCCAATAGACAGCACAGTAATGTCCTGGAGCGCCATTAGAACCGGACTACGACATTAGGTTTTGAGGTAAATATACCGAATATTAATTTAAAAATTTTTAAGACGTGTCGGAAAATTTCGTAATAATCATTGTCACAGTTAAAACGTTGCAACTTCCCGGCATGGTGAAGTAAAAGTAAATGTCGCGATTCTACTAATATTATATTTTCAAACTTCTGCGCCTCCTAATTTATACGAAATCGTTTCCATTTAACGATAGTCGTTTAAATCTGGAGGAAATAGCTTTAGAACGCGCTTAGGAGAAAAACACATCTTTTATACCCTCGCAGTCTTTGAATGCGGGACTTATCATTAAAGTTTCCATCTTTCCCACTCAACCAACTGTCAAAGTGCGAAGTAATCCATACTTACGACAATGCGTCAGATAAATTCCCCTTAATATAACCAACTTGTGGGAGTCGTAAAGCCTCCCGATGTTGTCAGACTGCGACTTGGCAATTATCAAGAAGCGTTCAGTGGCAACTAGTAATTACTTCTAGTTATTAAAGACGCAATTTAATCTCGGAGTTTTATTACAAACCCCCACGCAAATGGAGCTGCTTTAAACTACGCATGCTGCTTAAAGGACGTTTAAATTACAAATGATCGATTTTATATGACGTTTACTTAGATACATGTAAACTAAGTACAATTTTCGATAAGACATTTATTATGCGAAGTTGTGATTCCAATAACTTATGTTAGTTGTATCACTTAATTCTGAAAATAAAAATCTTGTACGGAAGGTTCTCTGCAGACAATTTACAACCGAGCGGGTCATCAAAGGTGAAAAATGTAAGTAATTATTTACTAACCTCTAGGTATGTGCTTTGTGGTTGTTCTTACATGGGTAGCGAACGTTGAACAAACCGTTACTGTAAGGTTTTTAACTTTATCTTACCTTTTCACAATGGTTCTCTTAAAAACAGGTGACCGAATAGGAGGAATAGGAGTTACCGCAACAAAAAAAAATAAAGCGCTGATAAACGCGCATTGTTCTAGTTTAATGCGTAGCGTTTGAGGTTATGTTTCGCTTTGTTTGTACAGTAAATAAAAGAAAAACCAAATTGTGTATAAGTATAAGCACAAGCACAAGGACAAGCAAAGGTTAAGGTTAAACAGGCCCAGGCACCGGCGCAGCCACACAAGCATTGGTACAAGTAAACAGGCACAGGCGTAGACACACATGCACGGCCAAAGGCACAGATGCACTGGTACACACGCACAGATATACAAACAAATTACACAGGCAAAGGTACACAGGCGCAGGTACACAGGCACAGGTACACAGGCAAAGGTACACACTCATAGATACACAGCCACAAATGCAACAGCACAAGCACATAGGCACAGCTGCACATGCACAACACAAAGACACAGGTATAAACACAAGCGAAGCCACACAGGTATAGGTGCCCATTCCCAGGCACGTAGACATAAGCACAGGCAAAGGCGCACAGACACCGGTGCACATGCACAGGTAAAAGACACACAGATACAATCACACTGGCAATTTAAAGTTAAAGCAATATAAACAAGGGTACACATGTACAAGCATAAGCGCACAGTTACAAACAAAGGCACAAACAACGCCAAAAAGCCACAGGTACACAGCCACAGACCCACAGACACACAGGCATATCTACCTACGCATGTATGTTTCTGCCTGTGGTTGTGCCGGTATACTTGTGTCTGTGTACTTGTGTCTGTGTTAATACATTTAAAATTTATTAACACAAATACAGATAGACAGACATACAGGCATAAGCACACAGACGCAAGAACAGGCAAAATCATACAGGCAATGACGGACACACACCCACAGGCATAAAATTAAATATTATTTTAGGTTATAGAAGATTGTAACTTGCATTAATCGTGTGTTGGAAGCTGATGATTCTTTGAAAACTCTTTTGCTATAAAGTGAATTGGCATTTTTTAAAATTGTTTGTTTTAGCTATTGTAAGTTATATAATACATTCCCTTTAACTTCTATTTAAACAATTGTCACGCCTTTAATCTTTACTACGTACAAACATTGGTTTAATTACAAAAACAACCTCGCAACTCCGCCACTGCTTAGGTAGAAAATTAACAAGTTGACAGATGCTAGTAACCCGGAAACCCAATCGAATAAGGAGTAGGCTCAAAAAAATTAATTAATTAATAGGCGCCAACGACTTATAATTTTCTAGCATCGTCCGAGGAGGTAAATAGGAAGTCGGACCTCAAGATAGATAATCACTTACCTTTATATCTTCCTATCTGTCCTTTACGTAGACGTAAACCCAAATAATTCTTCGTAAAATAAAAGACAAGTTGCAACCAAATCTCTGTTTACTTAATAAAACAACAAAACCCAATCACAGTTCTAATATTTCTATGCAAGAACAATGATTTAAAATAAATTAGTAGTCCCAATTTTACGTTACTAGAACGGAATATAACTAAACTTAAATAGGCAATACTCAAACAATTTTTCAGGCTTTTATTGCGCTATACAATTATATACTAGAGATTTTTGGCGCATTCCTTAACTTGGGAGGCCTTCGTGTGACGAATTAATGCGTGATCAGAACGACGAAAAACTATTTTTAAGCTGTGAACTTGAGGTCTGTTGTAAAGAGTATACGATTGGTCCAACGATACTCCTATGAGGAACCCCTCATGAAATTGGATGCAAATTGTTGACTTCTGCTTCAAATCTTCATATCTAAAATGCCTTTCGCCTAAATATGATTTAAAAAGGGTGAACATGGAGTTGGATCATTTTCTTTTCAGCTTGGAGGGTAATCCTTGATGTCGTACTTTGTCATATGTTTAACTGAAACGAGGTGGAATCGTTTGGTGCCTTGCCTGGTTTATGACTTAGTATAATATCAACCACTTTCCATTGGGTTGAAAAGTGTGGTAGCCGTAGCGCTGCATTCATCAGGTACATAGCTATGACTTTGTGTGATAATTCTTTAATTATCTATCGCGTGATTAGCTCAAATTCCGGAGCCTTTTTCGGGTTTAAGTCATTGTGTATGATGTTAAAAAAAAAACAACTGCATAATTCTTTACAGTTTAAAGTAGTTAAATGATAACAAAAGTCGAATACTGCTATTAAGTTAGAGAACAACGTTTCCAAGCTTCAGGTAAAAACCATTTAATAGAAATAAAAAGAAATGCGTATTCTATAATATAAACAAGATTAAGGGTCATAAAATTCCCTTATGAAACGCAATCCAAATACTCGTCTCCACTGTAAACAGGATGGCTTATTAGGATCTCCTTTAAACTACACTTTGAGGTTTTATATAGAAAACTCTTCTGAAAGTCTGAGCAACTTTGTTGAACTACTTTGTAGTTCAATAATGAACTGGCTTTTGTATCAAAGCAAGCCGACAATAGTAAACCGGAGTTTCATTTCTACACTTTTGTGTAGGAATTTTAAAATAATGCCGACTAAAAAATAATTAAATAGTGTAGGTAGGCTATTATTTGGAAATTGCTAATCAAATACATGTGTTGATGTTATGGTATACCAGTGTCCACAGCCTGAACAGTTTTCTGCTTCTTCCCCTCATGGTGCCACTCAATATAGGTCAACGGTCAATATTGCTATCTGTACTTTGTATACAGCTGTTCTAAATAATGAAGTTGTATTTTTCAAACTAATATTCCTAAGCCACAATGTTCTTCTTCTTCCCATATTTCTCCGACCTGTATAATAACTTGCAGAAACCTATATCTATCATGTCGTAATACATGGCCAAAGTATTCCTAATTGCTTTTCTTCACGCTTTCTAAAATTTTTTTGCTTTTGTGCATACGGAGAAGTACGTTCCCATTTCTAACTCTATCAGTCCATTAAATTTTAAGCAATGTCCTTTAAACCTACATCTCAGACGATTCCATTCTTTTGCAGTTTGTCTTGGAAATAGTCCAGTTGTCTATTCCATATAGCAAAGTTGTGTAAATGTAGCAGTGAACAAAACGCACTCCCAAATCAATATTTATATAACGAATGCAATGAATATTTTTCAATTTAAAAAACCCCTTTGGTTCGAGGTTTGCCTTTATTTCAGTGTTACAGTCACTTTCAATATTCTTTATTGTCGCTAAATATTTATATTTATTTCCCTTTGCTAGGATCTTATCGTTTATTTAACTGATGCTTCCGTACCATTGATTTGGATTTCTCCATGTTCATGTGCAGGCCATATTGTTTACTGGTCTCTACTATTTTATTCAACAATAACTGCATATCGTCTTCATTGTTTGCTAGTAATACAGAGTCATCTAAATATCGCAAATTATTTATGAGTTCTCCACCCACTACTATACCTTGCATCGTTTCATATACTGATTCTCTAAAAATAGATGCTCAGTACAGGTTAAATAATCTTGGTGACAGTATGCTACCTTGACGGACACCTCTTAGTGTTGCAACTTCTTCGGAAGATAGGTGTCTTACGCTAGCTGTTTGATTTCAGTAAAGGTTTCCTGTGAGTCTGATGATGTATCCCTCAATACCTATAGCTTTCAGAATCTCTATTAACTTTGTATGTTGTATAGTGTCAAATGCATTGTTGTAATCGGTCAATTTATCTTCCACCAGTTCACTTTTGCTGTTTTTATTTTGTTCATCTCATTAAGTTGTTTGTATTTCTTCTCGTTTCTATATTTCCATCTTTTACCTTCATCAATTTGTAGGATTTATATTGCCATTCAACTGTTGTTTCCAATTATTTTTTAATCTTTTAGATTTTATTCGCCTGCACTAATCACTA
This sequence comes from Limonius californicus, assembly GCA_014611495.1. Lineage (NCBI taxonomy): Eukaryota > Metazoa > Arthropoda > Insecta > Coleoptera > Elateridae > Limonius > Limonius californicus. Next base: position 19,285 of record JABXWE010005082.1, read on the forward strand.
TTTGTTTTGAACCATCCCAATAAGGTTCATGTGATGTGAAGGCATATATTGTTTACATTGCAGCTAATACTTCTCGTTGTATTTTTGATATTACAGTCTCGTATATTAGTTTTTCCATGTTCTATTTTTTCTTCGGGTTTTTTTGTTTTATACATTGTTGATGAATGCGAAAAATTCTAACTAGAGGACTACGATCGGAGCCGACATGGGCACAGGGGTACGTTTTCGCTGATAGTGCAGCATTTCTGAAGCGTCTGTTCACCATTATAAAGTCAATCTGACATATATTGGACTATCACTATGTTCTACTTTAGCAGGGTATCAGTATACATTACACAAGGGCAAAGGGTTTGACCCTTTTGAGTCTTCTGTTCAAGTCGGCGTTATCCAGTAGTTGTAGGCCATCGTTATTGGTGCGAGTACAGAGTCTTACTTTGTGCTTTTCTGCAAACTTTTAGTGAGGAGGGGGGTTCGTTATGTAAAATACACCGCGCTTATATCTGATTAAATCCGGGATGAAGTCGTAATAAGTGCGGGCGCCAACGCTAATATCACTAGATCCGGCAATGCTCAATCTTCACGTTACTTTGAACGGCCAATCCAAATGTTGTGCGTGATGGAACGTACTTTCTCACGCAATTGTTTCTAATAGAAATATTAATTTATTAGCCCCGTAAACAAAGGGACGCAACAATCACCCTCAGCTGTCCTTACAGAAACCTTCACATTACTTTTAACAGAAATTAAAATAAAATAGAGTTGAATTTAACAAGCGGACAAAATACACGCAAAATGGTTAAATAATTATAATTTTGTAACGAACAAAGATCAACATTATTAAAAAAACGCAGTTTAAAATGAACATTCTTAAAATTGAACAAGATCACGCACAGGTGAACCCAAAGCAATTAAATGTAGGCTAACAATACATGAAAAAAGAAAGGTACTGCAGAAAGGCCTTGTATATGCAGTATTTTCTTATATCGCTAAAGTTCTTCCAATAATTCTTATGCTACAGACAAAATGCAAACTAGTTGCACAAGATTTCACATTTAACGGCGTGCATCACAGGAGGCTCAAGCATGGTTACCAAAGGGTTTGAAAATTTATCTTTTTCGATGGAAGATTGGTCATTCCTCCTCCTCCTCCTAGGTGCCGTCTCTGTTGAGGTTGGCGACCATTTTGGGATAATCGTCTCTATGTTGTGCTTTGTGAAATAGTGTTGGTCCATTTTGTTCGTTCCATTCTTTAATGTTTCTTAACCAAGACTTTCTTTTGCGACCTATAGCTTTTTTATTTTCAATTTTTCCCTGTGTCATAAGTTGTAATAAATCGTATTCTTCATGTCTCATTAAGTGTCCGAGGTATGCCGTTTTTCTTGTCTTCATTTACTAGCTGTGGGCGTTTGTTCATCCTGTCAAGTACTGTTTCATTCGTTACTCTTTCTACCCAGCTTATTCCTAACATTCTTCTGTACTGCCACATTTCTGCAGCCTGCAGTTTATTTAGGTCGTGTTTCTTGAGGGTCCAGGACTCGCATACGTACAAGTGTAACGACCAGACGTAGCACTATAAAGTCCTTATTCTAATACCTTGGCCAATCAAGGGGTGTCAAAGCTTGAGTCAGTCACTGGGTGTGGCGGTGGAGTTTATATAGTTAGCTTTCCTCGACACCGTTTGCTTTTGGCAGATTTTTCAATATTACGTCATACGACGACATTTTCCAAATCGGTACTTTAAGCGATATTTTTAAAATTTTTGGAAAACCGAATATTTCCCGCGCGTACCGTGTAAGGTGCCGTAGAAAGCGAAAATAATTAAGTAAATTACACTGATTCGGACGCCCGGGGCTAATTTTAAATCTGTGTAACACTCGGGTCGAGAGCTAGTGCCTGACTTCGGGTTTCTCCCCGCGCGTAACCGTGTATACAGCCGGGTTAGTGCTGCGTTTCCAGGAAGCTAAATAAACGTCGCTCATACAGAATGCGATCAATAATAGCGGCCGAAGGTCGCAAGCTGAATCCCACAGTTCTACATTGGTTTTAGGATTTGTTGGTACAGGAGTGACTTATTATGCATAGACAGTTGCGATTTTGCTCCCAATCAGCCAGTACATTTTCTTTGAGATTAAATTCCTTACTTTTCTTATTTTGTGTTTGAAGACGGCTGTCCGCGTTCATTCCCAAGTATTGTGCTGTGCCGCAATGTGGGATATTTGTATTGTTTATTGTTATCGGGAACTGTTGGTCCTGTTTATAGGTGAAGTCGATGTGTACAGATTTGCTCTCGTTGATTTTTTTCTCTGTCTGTGGTCCAGCCAGTTACTCGATTCCACTCCATCTGTCCCCATTTTCTTTGCGATCTCCGAGGAAAAAATCTCCTACCAAATCTTTGTATCGTCTCTGGCTTATTTTTATTTTTATTTTTATTGCTATATTTATATTGTGATTTTTTATTAGCTTAAGTAGAGTTTGTATGGGTTTAGAGAGGTTTTGTACTTCCTTATCATCCTCTTCTGCCGTTAGAGCATACATTTCTATCCGACAAAGGAACAAAGCTTCTAACAGCTTCCTCAATTTCTTGATAATGGTAATGATTTGAGCTCCGTTTCTGTGGTTAGTGTCATTGCTTGCATAATAATATACCACATAGCGTAATATATCATAGCATTGCATAGTATAGCATAGCATTGCATAGCATAGCATAGCATGGCATAGCGTAGCCTAGCGTAGCATAGCGTAGCGTAGCATAGCATAGGATAGCATAGCACAGCATAGCATACCATAGTTCATCAATAATACATTTTCCAGCTGTGTGTATTCCTTAATTTTCATAATAATTTTAAGTAAACAGTCTGTAGAAATAGTTTGTTTTACTAAGTTGATCAGAAAATTAAGATTTAGATTGTAAGCAGTGTAATATGTGTTTTTTAAATGTTGACTTCAAAGTCGCCGATGAAAAGTTCATTGTGAACATATCAGAAAACGTACCTAACCTTACTTTCATAAACAGATATGATAAGAAGTCATTCAAATGGAAACATTTGAAGATAGCTTTAATAGACAATAAATTTATTAATTTCGTTACTTTCTTGCAATAGTGTGTGTTGTACTTCATTCAAGTCATATATTGGCTGCTATAAAATGGAGTTTTTTAAATATGGCTATATAGGGAGGTCGCAGGATCTGGCCGGGTAAGGTATTGGTGTATTTCGACCAATAATCCGTCTGTACAAAAAAAAGTCAAATCTGAGTCCATCGTCATGAAGCTCTTCGAAAAAGGGTCGTAAAATCCCTTCAGGTAACCGTTCTGCGTCAAAGTGCTTGATAGAATCTTCGTTGATTTTTCAACACATAAACTCTTTTGTCTTACTTTCAAAAAAGTATGGTACAACTATTCTATGCATTGAAATGGCCGCCAACACTCTATTTTTGAAGATGTAGAGGTATCCATCTAAATAAAACCAGGCCTCGCCCAAGAAAAACATTATCTCCAATAAGTCGTCGTTGAATATATTTAGGAACCACTGACAATATTCGACACGCTGAGGATAATCAGCTTCATGTTGTACAAACTGCAAACAGTAGAGTACAAGTAGACATCTTTCTTTAATATTTTGTAGTACGTGCTAACTATATTTGTTGAGACAAATGGCGTACAGAGGTTCGAAGGGAATCTTCCATAACCTGTCTTACATTTTCAATTACTTCTGCCGTTCTTGTCGGAGAACGAGCGCTGCCTGACTGATTTTTCAAACTGCAAGCTAAAAATCCACAAAAAGCTAAAAAATTCAAGTAAACGACTTTGTTGCAATTAATTACAATCAGTTATTGTTTAACAGAAGACTTTTGTTTATTAAAGCTATTTTTAAATGTTTCCATTGGATGCCTTTCTGTCAAATTTGTTTATAAAAGTAGGGTTAGGTACGTTTTGTGTTATGGTTTCAGTGAGCTTCTCAGCGCAGACCATGACGTCAAATTAAATAAAAGCTCATGTTATAAAGCTTGGTACTTTGCTAAGGCAATTATCTTTGAATAAAATTTTGTCAGAGGCTTCCTAGCTAATTTGTTACACATCCTTGTATATTGAAGAAAAACAGCAGGGAATGGAATTAGAACTATAAAATTTATTATAATAGAGATAAACCACAAACAATTAAAAATATATATATTACAAGATTCCCGCGGTTTTAATGAATCTTTAAAACAAATTGTACAAATCGGATAGCCCATTAAAACCAAACAAAGGGGCAGCTTATCATTTTTATTACACATACCCATATTGTTATCAGAATACTCATTTGGCCGAAATATTTATTCTGATTAATCGTGCATCATTACACTAAATAAACTGCAATAAATGAATTTGCCCGTTTTCGATATTTCTGTTTGATTTGCTGTGCAATTTTCCATTATATTTAATGTACTGAATGGGGCGCCGTTTATAATTTATATATCTATTTACAGATGGCTGTAAGTATTGTCTTATTCAATGAGCGATATTGTTGTCAAACTGGAAGTTTAATTAATTCACCCCACTAGGTGGCGCCGTTAGCGCGACTTTAATTAAATTTTAAATTGCTGCTGATCGACAACCGGAAGCCGAATTGAAATACATTGTCGTCTCAATTAGGAGTTGCGGCAAAGTACCGAATCAGGAAATCTGGGATCAATTTGGAAAACTCGTTCCTCCTAAGAAGCCGCAGTTATTTCGGTACAGGTTGGTTCCAATTTGGATTAGGAGCGGCAGCAAGTGGTAGCAGTGTTGGAGTTGAATTGTCCCAGAAATTTAATTCTGATTTTATACTATACTGTTGGCGTATAGGAATTATCGATTCCGAAACCGTATACGACGTGTGTTGAATGCGTCCAATTTAGTGTCGCTTTTCATGTTATTCAGTGCTGCTCTGTAATTGGAGTTGAACAAGTAATCGCCTTCTAAGTTACTTCCAAGCAATTTCCTCCACATAAAGGTACATGCTGAGGGGCAAACAGAGAATAGCAGCACGCAAATGCGTGCTCAGTAAGTTACTACTAACCTAAATACCGCTGCTTAGCCATTAGCAGTCGACACACGCATCGGCTGTGGGGTATTTGTAGGTTTAGGACTTCCGAGGAGTTTCGTGTTGCGCCCCCGCGTTATTTGTTTGTCGAGTAAGAAGTTCGAACAGTGTTTAAAAAGATTTATGTTCTTCGGAAGTTTTTGCACTTTTCAGCGTTTACTAATACTACTTGTTCTACTTTTTTAGCTCCCGTGAAAACTTAATCTATACAAACCTTCCCAGATAACACTGCTAAGATTCTTGAGAAACGGCCACTGTCTACAAAATAGTGATTTAAAACCGCCATCTGTTTTCCAGCTCATTTGCAGACTTCCTTGAAAAGTGGGTCGCTACTCTGACTGTGACCTAAAGTATCGAAAATAAATCAAGACGGTCAGTTGCAGTGTTTACAATTCTTCTGCTTCTACAAGCAATACTTTTCCATTATTTTACACTCTTATTTTATAGGACAGTGTATATGACGATTATATATCGCAAATCTATGGTAATCTCAAGTTGACTTTATAATGTTGTAGTAAATCACTTTACGATTTTCTAATATTCGTCTAAACCAATAGCCTCCTTACCCATACTGTAAACCCCAATACTATTGCAGACGTATACTATCCGAATCTCAAATGAAAATAAAGTTCCGTTTGATCTTCTCAAGTACTGCCCTAGAATTAGGAAGACTGATATATAGAAATAGAACATGAGAATATTAAGAAATGTATTTCGCAGATGGTCATGGAAGTATTGGGAGAAAAAAACAAAGAATAAGAAGCGGACTCAACCATGTAGGATGACAGAGGAGACCCAAGAACTAATCAAAAGGAAGAATATGCTGTACCACAGATGGTTAAACAACACGACAAGCGAACACGGAGAACAATACGAAAACAAAAATAGAGAAGTAAGAAGCAAAATACAAGAATCAAACAATCATTTTTAGGAACAAAGATGAATACAAATAGACAGCTTAATTGGAGGTGCCCCATCTACTGAAGTGTGGAGAACAGTTAGACAACTGAAAATGAATATGACTTACAAAATAGATCAATTAATGAGCTGGGATGAATGAAAGAAACATTGTACTGAGTGGCTAGTAGAAAAGAAAGAAAAATATATTCAAGATGAAATGCAAGGTAACAGAAACTCTAATATGGAAATCTAAATAATGGAGAATGAATTGAGGCAAGCTTTGCGACAAATGAAAAAATATAATAATATAAAAATAACCTTGCATACGTCAACGCAGGAGAAATCCTGTCTAATTCAATTAAAACGACTAAAGGCCTCAGACGAGGGTGTAGTTTGTCTCCCCTATTATTTAATATATACATTGAATTAGTCCTCAGAATATGGAAAGATAAAGTTGGAGGTATGGGGGTCCCAGTTAACGACCAGAACCTATTCTCGTTACATTTTGCGGGCAAGATGCTTTCGACTTAGATTACACGATAAAAAAACTATATCAATATTATGAGGAATCGTACAATACTAACCATCGGTAGATGTAGAGAATTCGTGAAATTGCAACTAACGGAAGAGCATGGGAATTTAAAGCCAATGCTTGGTTAGGTTGAATAGAGTTAAAGATTTCACAATTAAACCCTTAGGTTTAACTGGCACATCTATTCTTTCTGCAACTCAAAACTTTGTAGCATTGGTTTCCAGCCTTCTCAGCTCTTCGATTGTACATTCATGAAGGGAAGACGTTACTTAGATTCTTAAAGATTCTTTCTTTCTGAAAGAAAATACCCTTCCATCCAGTTTTTGGATATTGTACAATAATGTGCTCAAGAAACTTCATATTATCGATATATGTATTACATACCCAATAAATAACGGCAATATCCAAACTACAAGGTATTTCCAAATGGGTTAAGGACAACGCAAAGCCAGGAACGATTACATAAGCAGAATCGCACCACGAAGAATAGCAAACATCACACGACGTAAAACCTCAGGGAAAGCGCACCCCGGGAAAATTGTCAAAGAGAAGGATGGTTCTCTGCGAACCCCCAAAACAGTATAACCAAATATTCAGTATTCATGAACTGGCGCAAGTCTAATAGAAGAATAAAATATACATCATTTACTGATACTTCCGTAACATGATTATAACAGAGAGGGGGATGTCTTTTCTAGTTCTTTCAAAACACTAATTCGGATATTCACCATTATCTAGTCAGGCAATAGCAACTATATACGAAAATTTGTTGGCTATCCCCAAAAATTGCATTCCTTGTTCATTCAGATACAAAATTTATTCCACCTAACCATTTGACACATCTTCTAGAGATACCGGGTGTAATAATTAAAAAAAAAATTTATGATTAAGGAAGTTTTCAGATTTTAAATGAAGAGTGCATTGAGCAGACACTTCAAAAAGCTAGCCAATTCGGTCAAATGAATTTTACACAGCTGAAAGCCGTCTTCCCATTCCTATTCGCCAACGATCGCTGTCCTGTGTGTCGTTCTCTACCAAGTAACGTGTTCTCGGCACGTTTCTAATTCCATGATTCTCTGGGTCGGCCTTTCTTGATTCTACCATGGACTTCCACTCAAACAGTCTTTTCGGCCTTCTTACTTGTTGCTTCCTCATAAATGTCCGCACCATATCACAGTTTTGCCTTCCATACTATACACTACCTTGTCCCGTGAGTTCATTGTTCTTCTTATTTTGTTATGGTGATATGGTCCATTCGAGAAACTCTTGCACATCGCCTAAGATGATCCATTGTGGTTACATTATGTTATAACTACCCACTAACTACCCAGAACTGGTTTTACCATACTTTTTCGTACTTGATTTTCCGTATTTTGCGATGTATGTTTATTCTACCAAATTCTATAACTTTCTATACTTGATCTATTCTGTTTCTGATATCTATGGCACCTAGTCCAGCTTTATTAAAAATCACTCCTAGATACTTTAACGTTTCGAATTGCTTGACATTTATATCTTCCTCAGTTCTAATGGAATCAAGAATTAATTACTATCACCTTAGGAAGGGTCCAAGCGGTCGTTTTAGTTAGACCTCAACAAACTTATGGAGAAAGGCTCTTTAGTTGGCTAAGGGAGGAGTGGTGGTTCCCGGAAAATGTTTACAGGAAGAAAGTCTTGGCGCTTGCAATATATGGGGTAGGTCAAAATAAGTAGGTGCCACCCCATCAAATGAGGATCCTCGTGAAACGACTGAGAACCAGCAGCTTACGTGGAATCGATCGCAGCTTATTCTGCTTTATCCTAAATACTTCCTACAAAATACATGTAAAAATGAAAGGACTCAAAAATAATAAATCGTAATGGATTTTGAATAATGGTTATAAATATATTAAGCAAAATATGAAATGGTTGATTTAGTTACAACTAAAGAAAAGAAACGTTTAAACCAACACCAAGGTCGGTCCTGTTAGGAATTATGTTTAAACATTCGTGACGTGCGACCTTAATAGCTCGCAGCTAGTGACCACGATGTTACTGTAGTATAAAAAAATGGTACGTAGCCAGGAACAGTTGAGTTCACAGAAATAAGCATACGTAATTATTAAATTATTCAAAAATTATACACTGAAGGTTGCTTTATTTAAAAAAATCACAATATGTACTTCTATTTTCCACAATTCGAAGCGCTTAAAAATAAGGGAAATCAATGAAACAATTTCAACTAATACCGGCAATACATGAATAATTTTTACCTTACTTTGGCGAAACAGTTTAACAAGCACAACAAGGTTCTCTTTCTATTTCGTTACTTTGTGGTCGCCCCTGGATGGCCGAAGGTGGAACGAGGCGACAACACATAAATGGGAACGAACCGTACGACGAAGGTTACACCATATTTTGTATTTAGGATTTTTCTTCGGGAAGGGCGAATTAGATGTTTTGAAACAGCGAAGAATGAACCTGATATGCAGAAAGTTTTTGGTGAAAACGGCGGCAACGTTAATGGGAGTGAACAGGGATTAATGCTTATCCGCACGAAGCGAAATGAGAAAACGGCACCGTATCTCACAATAACATTGAATCCAGTTTGTCAATAATCCTACTTTTCTCGATTTTTGAAAGGATAAGAACGTAAATGGCAAGATTTTAATTGCACTCAAAGGTATGACTCCGGGAAACTTCTCGCTGATAGGGTTGATGTAGACCATACATTTCAGTAATAATATTTGAGGCAGGAACAAGGTGGCGTAAGATGTTCTAGTTATTAATTAAATTAAAAAGTGAATTTAAGGATTTCTTGAATTTGAATGAAAGAAAATCAGACCAACGTCACAAAACCCGCTTAACAATCAAGGTATCAGAAATCGTGCTTTTGAATAGACATTTACCCAGAAATTTTCACTTCCCATATTTACCTTAGTTAACCGTGGAATTCCAAAATTGTATCAGAATGTAAATTTCTTAGTTGTACGCTCCTAGGCAGGACTTGCACCGTTCAAATCAATTGGAAAGCTTCCTTGGATCAGGAATAGTGATGAAAGTGCGTGCCGCAATTAGTGAACCGGTCAGTTTAACCCCAAAGGTCAAGTTTCTTAAGATTTCATAGACATGCAACCTCTTTCTAAAATTTGGTACTTTCACTTACCGGTTTTCCAACGTCCTCACTTCATCAGATGTGGAACAGTAATTTTATGAAACTAATTCGTAATTGTGTGTTGAATGGTTGAACCCCTGAGCACTTTTCCTATTCTCTATGTCAGAAGTGTTAACAATTGTTCCAGTAATGGACTGGATATTGAAAGCTTTATTGTTAAGGTTGTTATAATATAGAAAATCACTTTTTGTTCTTCTAATGTGCAAAATATATGTTCGTATTAAAGTCAGTACAAACTATTGGTCGCTGTAAATTATTGCTGCTCCGTAGTGGCCGATTTTTTCTGCCAGGCTAACTATATGTGTCTAAAACCATATTTTATTGTAGACAAACTTGTATACAGTATCTGTATTTTATCTTAGGTGTATAATTTAATGCAACCATAAATTAATTTTAGTTAGTTTAATCAAACAGGGGGTTTCAAAGTACTATATTACCACAAGTTCCTTTATTTTGCTTTTATTGTATCCTTTAACATGTAAATTAATTCTTCCTTAAAAGAAATTCTTTCGGAGAAGCTTCTGTAAATCCTAAAGCAGTTCCAACGCAATTGAAGAATTGATTATTTCAATTACTTCAAGTAGATGCAAACTTCGTTTTATTTATTTCTCTTCTACCCTTAACTATGCATTGAAAAAGACGTAATCAATTTGCAAATCCGATGTGTACTCCTCTCACGTTTTTATTTGCGTAGGAGCAATAAAAGCCGCTTCTACTGTTACAGCTTAAATTTAAACTTCGTCTCAAACTATTGTTGCTGTTACAGTTCGGAGCACATAATCAGCCCTGAAGCTACGTATTTCCAGATTGCCGAGACTTGTTTATTGCTTAAATTTGTAAGTTTGCAAATGTTATTCTAATAACTAGTAAAGTATTAATATTGCTGTCACTTAAACTTGAGCAAACGAAGAGGGTGCAGTTAATTATTAATTTCAAGGAATATTCTTACCAATTCAATTAAATAGTTTCTTTCATGGAAATATCTTAATTCCTTATTACATTCATATTTGTGGAAGTTGGGATATGATGACGATGAAGGTAACAAACATCGTTGGATGTAGAACACTATGTATTGGTTCCAACATTTACTCGAATTACATGTTTTGATACTTTAGTAGGAATTTAGGATAATATATCTTATACAAACTCATTACGTTACTAATAAACATCATATTGGCAGAAACACAAACAAACGTTCTGCTAGGGTGACTACCACTATCAATTTTACACAATTCTATCGACAATTAGTATATCTTCGTAACTGCGGCTTTAATAATTCTAATTTAATTAATAGCACAGCAATACTGTGTTGGTTGGGTTTAAATATCGATAAGCTTAATGCTACATCTAAGGCAGAATGTTATTATTCCCAATTAATATATAAAATATCAAACTGCTAAAAAAGATTAATATTTTTTGAGTAAAATGCTATTTATTGTATTTTCGTTTAAACAGGATTGCTATTAGAATATCAAATAATATACAGTTCTTTTTTTGAACAATAACTAAAAATGTTTTCCAAATCTTTATTTCGTCACACAATCATTTCAACATATATAGAACTACGTGGAATTCTAATAGAATGGAGAATAATGTGTTTAGAAAAACCTGCACAGGGAGAGGGACAGGAACAGGGACAGGGACAGGGACAGGGACAGGGACAGGGACAGGGACAGGGACAGGGACAGGGACAGGGACAGTGGAGGTGGAGATGGAGCAGGAAATTTAAATGCCGAAGAATAATAAGGGAAGGAGATTGCGAATTAGAAGGTAAAGAAGAAGGAGAATGAGATTGGGAACGAGAAGGTGAAGAAGGAAAAGAACAAGGAGAAGGTTAAGGAGAAAAAGGTATTTAAAGATCTCCTTTTACGACTTTCACGCAAAGTTTTCTGCCCAGGATATTTCAATTGCTTAAGTGCATTTAAATAACTTAAAGTTTAGCTAAAGTAACTGGTCTGAAAGTAACGAGAATTAAAATGAGAATTTCGAAACACCGCTGCAGCCTTAGCTGTGAAGTTAGAAATTTCGCCATTTTGGAAAATCGTTGGTTTTCTAGATGTTCAGAAAACCCATTTCCATTAAGATCTCAAATAATTCGCGATCACAGTTGGAGTATGGGAAACTAGACTCGTGACTCTCGAGAGAGCGAAGTAACTAGTGCTGTCAAACGATTCCGAGTCTAGAATTGGAATCGATTCTTTAGCTTTAAGAATCGGTTTTCAGTGTCGTTAAAACCGATTCTCGATTTTCGAATCGAAATCTGATTCTAGAATCGAGAATCGAAATCCGATTCTAGAATCGAGAATCCAATTCCGATTCTAGCATCGAGAATCGAAATCCGATCCATCAAAACAGCTTAAGCAATTTTGTTATTGTCACGAACATAAATAAAAAATAAACTAAAAAGTGTTGATTATACTTTTCAGATGCTACTACCGAATATGTAATACATATATTTATATTAGAAGATTCTAAAATCGTAAAATAAATACCGACTATAGGTTCGAAGACTTTCATAATTCTGAAATTATCTCCTAGCAATTTATTTTTCAATTCTAAAGATGTGAATTTGGAAACTATTTTTGATTCTAAAATCGAGATCGAAATCCGATTCTAGAATCGAGAATCGAAATCCGATTCATCAAAACAGCTTACGCAATTTTGTATTTGTCACGAACATAAATAAAAAATATGTAATACATATTGTTACGAACTCAGTATCCAAAATTCTAAATTAAATTATTATTGCTTCATAGCTGTTGTAATGTGATTTCAATTACTTGCGAACACATTTATATTGCAAGCAATGAGGTCATTTTAACTCAGCAAAATCAAAGTACATTGGAATATTAAATTAAGCAATGTGAAATAAGCAATACGCTTGATAAGAGAAATTGAGTAACAAGCAGGCCATTGCTTACGGGTGCAAAAGGGAATTTATAAAAAGGACACTTGTGAGTTGAGGGGGTAGTAGTGACAGTCGGTGAATAGTTGGCGGTTGCCAGTGAGCAATTATAAAAGAAAGTATCCCAACCCAGCAATGACCTTGCGCGTGAGTTTATTTTTGTAAGTAGTTGTAATATAGTATTTTAGAATAAGTGTAATAGTTTTGTATTAAGTAGCAAATGAATGAAACCAATCGTTTTATATAAGGGTAGTTGTTTCTCTGGCGATCCCGGCGATGAGGACAAATGGCTCCTTATCAGTTACAGCCATAGGAGTAACAATATATTTATATTAGAAGACTCTGAAATCGTAAAATAAATACCGATTATAGTTTCGAAGACTTTCATAATTTTGAAATTGGAAGACTAATCTCTTCTCGTATCGATTTATTTTTCAATTCGAAAGATGTGAATTTGGAAACTATTTTATTCTAGAATCGAGACTCGACGATCGAAATCCGACGCTAGAATCGAGAATCGAAGTCGATTCTAGAATCGAGAATCGAAATCCGATTCTTGAATCGAGAACCGATTCTTGTGGAATCGATTCTTTTCAAAATCGAGAATCAATTCTTCAAACTTTCTGATTCTTGACAGCATTAGTGGTAACCTCCTCTCCCATGCCTTTGTCGTGCGTGCAAAGTATTGTTTGTACAGAAACATAACGGACCTACTAACGCAGGCTCAAAAGCGCGGAAAGGATCTGACGCTTCTACTCCAGAGAAGGTTTACTAAACAGAAGTAACTCGATTGTTTTGTCAATGAGGGTAAACGGATTTGCAAAAATCGGTTGTTCTTGAACCTACCATCGATTCTAGATCATCCAGTGCGGCATTCCAACCCACTATCTGCTGCGCTACGGCCGCTTTGCAAATAATTTATGTATAAAATACTGTAACGGTCCGCCCACGGGATGGACGGTTTGTCTGGTTTTAGCTCGGAGCCGGAAGTTAACAGGATTTATTATGTTTAAACGTTACAATAAGAAGCAAAATATGTTGTGATTCTGGTGCTATAAAGAAAATAATAATATATTCAGAATCCTGGACAGACGGAGGAAGCCGGATCACTGGCCTGGTAGCTTGCGTTGCAGCTATGGGCCGCGCGCAGCATGTGTGTCCTGTCTTTACATAAACAAATAAAATATATGTTGCCACATGGCAGTTAATTCAAGTACGTTTAACAGAATGTATCTTGAAATCACTAATCTGCACCTTTTCCGTGTTCACACGGTTATTAGATTAATAATCACCTGGCGGCGTGTCCTTGCGAAGTCAACGAACGTTTTTAAGAAATCCTGATGCTGGGAAAATGGTCTTGTAGTCCTAATTTCGCCGGTGAATGAATTTAAATGTTTCGTGGTATTGTAACAATAAAACATTACTGTACGGTGAGTGTTTGAAATTGTTAATGCCTAATTTTAAAAATAAGTTCAGTCTGGCCTGACCGACTATAACGTATTGTTAAATTAGTTCGGAAATTCCCAATTACGGAGAAATAGGAAAATCAAAGGTAAAATTAGCCTGGCCTGACCGGCTTACAAGACCTCTAATCTCTTATTTCTCTGGTCTGTTAACCTGATTGACACTAGTTGGCACAACCTGCTGAATATCAATCAAGGTAACCCCAACGGTGAAGTTTTCCACAAAAATGAATATTTGAGACACCGTACAGGTACATGGATTTTAGGAAATTCTCCAACGGACTGGAATATTTTCACGGACTGAGAATATTTTTACGACTCAACCTTGGTTTGATTGCTTCTCTGGCGGTCTGGCAATTCTATTCTCGGCTGACTTCCTTCTAGGATGGAGTTCGACTCTAAGTAACCAATTTTGTGCGAGGCTCCTGTATATATAAGGTTCTCTTTCTCTAAGTGTTTCTCCGGAGTGTGTTCGAACGCGATGATGAGTGCGTGGGGAAAAACAACTTAGAACTGCACTGCCGCAGACGCCTCTTTTCGGCACCCAAGCGACCTAACATTTAATTATCAAATTTTCAACGGTTGCTTCCCGGAAACTTCGTTACAATACATACTATGTAAGGAATTACTTTATTATCATTTCTAATAATGTCATTAAACTATGTGCACGAAGTAAATTTTTGTTTCATTTAAATGCACAAGTATTGGTTGTCGACAACATTTTAGTTGAGGTGTACGTTCCAATAAATAAAATTACAAAACGTCAAAACCATCCGAAGATCAAAAAAAGTGCCATATTCGATTTAGAAGTGGTCCATCCAACATTTCATACTCGAGGGCTCCGCGGATGCGTCCCTCAATAAAAATCCTTTATTCCACAATTTTTCAGCGCCTAAGTACCTTGGTTATCATAAAGAGCGGAATAAAAGAGAGTCAAAAAATTAAAATATCAGTTCTGCGCCACAAACTCGGCCATAATTTGCAATAATGTCATCGAGTAAGCTTTGAACGCGGTTGTAATTCATGGCGTCGTTGTGGCGAGGGTGGCTCAGAAATCCGAGCTGTGAATTGTAAAACGGACTCGGAGAACATTGGAATTATTACCATTTTAATTTGCTGCAATTTCAGTCAACCCTTATTTGTAGAACTCGCAGGTTTTACATTTAGTGTACCCTTTTTTAGCGCTTTCATTTCCACACGTATACCCTGCGTAGCACCAATTAGTACAATCTGATATTTTAAAGGTGGGCATTGGTTACAGGCCGGCGAGTTAGCCTTCTACGCCTTTAATTCCTAGCACCCGAAGATCGGATTCTTAACGCGATTTTTCCCTCGAAACAGAAATGGAAATTAGCTAGGTATTCCTCCAGTAGATCTTCTCCGGAATTAAAACGTTCATTTATCATGTGGTTCAGAGCCCATCTTGAGCTGTAGGTCCTCTATGTCTATAACACTTTGATGAACGCTACGGCTCTTAAGTGGTAAATCTTTCAAAGAAGATTAATAAAGGGTGCAAAAAAAACAGTGACTTATTTTACTACTAAATTAATATTTCCTTAGACATCTAACCGAATATATTGAAATAAATTATTGTGGGAGTTCTCATGTAGATGGCGCTACTATGGTTTATAGTTTCGTGAGAATCATAACTACACTCATTGCTTAGTAGTTGATATTGAAAATGAGGATGAATTTATGCTTCCTTTTGTTCTTAATTTAATCGTTTGACATAAACTGTAATATTAAATCGGAAGTTGACGTTTAAAATAATTACTTGAGGTTGTAGATTTTTCTTTCTACCGATTGCCTATTACCTATTGCCTAAAAATACAAAATCTTCCTGCTGTTTTAAAAAATCGTCAAATTTGCGTTGATCAGTTATTGCATTTAATACACGCCAGTAGCGCATTTCTATTTCTTGTTTATGTATTTAAATCGGCCTAATTCAGTTTTATATTATTTGTAAACCTTGTAATTTCAAATTATCATCGAATTTGATTGTAATAATAGACTGCTGTTAATATTTATTGCTTCTTGCTGTAACAAATTTACAAAATGAAGAATTTTAATTTGTTAGTATAGAGTTGTCTATCAAATTTTAATATGATTTATTCATTAATTAATCATTTACTTGTATATAAATTTGTAAAAATGGTCAATATGTCACAACCGAAATGAATGTTTGTTGGAGGAAGTAAGCTTAGTATAACCAATTTTCTCTTTCTATAACGCCAAATATGATTGATATGAATGCGCTACCATTGTACTTTGTACTACTAATTAGGCCTCGATTTGCGACGGTTCCATTTGCGCCGATTGGCAATAACTCCCGTATCATATATGTTCTTTGTGCGGATGCTGGCGCTTATAGTATTTAGAGGACTGCTGCATCGTACGTATACTAAACACAGTTTTGATAGTGAAATCTATATAATTTCATTATCTAAATTTAGAAAATAGGAAACCCTGTCTATTAAGAGAAAATTAGTTACATCGTATTGAAAAGCACTTAGAAAACTAGAAGGTGGATAGGTATGACATAATGTCTGTAGAATTTCGAACGTACCCTATTTGAACGTGACTGCCATTATATACAGTACAGTAAACAAGAATAGCTTACGCAATAGTCTCCTGCGGTAAATGCGCCACAAGTACGTTATAGCAGGAGTAAACTTCTCCGTATTTTACGGCAGCATGAATTCTAACCCAATAACCCCCACATCAAATGGATTCGTTTTCCGCCGATTCAGTACACGCTGAATCATTCTGCTGCGTAATTGAGGCGTAAACCGAGATTTTAAATAAGAGCTACTATTAATGCTTCTTTAAATTTGATGTTATATCCTAAAAATGGTGAAAGATGGATATTAACAGTTAGGTTATTAAATTCGCATAATAATCACAAAGATTGAACGATTAATTTTTAAGAATTATTCTTAGTAGCTCAACGCCTTCGAATCACACACCATTATTATTGCTTTGATTTTTCAGGTACATGTTTTAGAGAAGAATTTTGAATTGTATACTGCATGACAAACCCTTAGTACAAATGGAGTCGTTCTACCCCGAATCGGTATTAGCTAGATTGTTTAAGAACGTAACTGCGGCGTAAACCGAGGCAATAAACATGAGAATTACAAGCTGCTGCTGCTGCTTTTCTAAATTAGATTTTCTAACGCAAAAATTGATAAAGATGAAAATAAACAGTGAACTAAAATTTAGAAGATATTTGCTAAAACTGTACTGAGTAATTATTTAAAAATATTTGTGGTATCACAGCGTCTTTGCAACGCACACCCTTAAAGGCGTTGATCTTTCAGTTTTATGTTATAGAGAATAATTTAAAATTAGATATTGTATTATAGGCTGTTATTACAAATGGATTCGTTTTACGATTTTCGACTTTAATGATTTTCGGTATTAATGATTTTCGGTATTAATGATTTATAGAATTTAACCTATTCTATCCACATACTGTATGACGGACTCACGTACAAATGGATTCGTATTACGTTGATTTGGAATCATTTAGGAACGTAACTGTGGCGTGAATTGAGGCAATAAACAAGGAAGTTACACGCTGCTGCTACTGTCCTTTCGAAATAACCAGTTAGGTTGCAAAACTTAGAAGATAATCATCAAACTGTAAGGAATAATTTCTTAGAAACATGCCTGGTAGCTCAGCCTCCTTGAAACCTTAATGATTTTCGGTATTAATGATTTTCGGTATTATTGATTTATAGAATTTAACCTATTCTATCCACATACTGTATGACGGACTCACGTACAAATGGATTCGTTTTACGTTGATTTGGTATACGCTGGGATCATTTAGGAACGTAACTCTGGCGTAAATTGAGGCAATAAACAAGGAAGTTACACGCTGCTGCTACAGTCCCTTCGAAATAACCAGTTAGGTTGCAAAACTTAGAAGATAATCATCAATCTGTAAGGGATAATTTCTAAGAAACATGCCTGGTAGCTCAGCCTCATTCAAACCTTAATGATTTTCGGTATTAATGATTTTCGGTATTAATGATTATAGAATTTAACCTATTCTATCCACATACTGTATGACGGACTCACGTACAAATGGATTCGTTTTACGTTGATTTGGTATACGCTGGGATCATTTAGGAACGTAACTCTAGCGGAAATTGAGGCAATAAACAAGGAAGTTACACGCTGCTGCTACTGTCCCTTCGAAATAACCAGTTAGGTTGCAAAACTTAGAAGATAATCATCAAACGGTAAGGAATAATTTTTAAGTAACATGCCTGGTAGCTCAGCTTCCTTGAAACCTTAATGATTTTCGGTATTAATGATTTTTGGTATTAATGATTTATAGAATTTAACCTATTCTATCCACATACTCTATGACGGACTCCCGTACAAATGGATTCGTGTTACGTTGATTTGGTATACGCTGGGATCATTTAGGAACGTAACTGTGGCGTAAATTGAGGCAATAAACAAGGAAGTTGCACGCTGCTGGTACTGTCCCTTCGAAATAACCAGTTAGGTTTCAAACTGTAAGGAATAATTTCTAAGAAACTTGCCTGGTAGCTCAGCCTCCTTGAAACCTTAATGATTTTCAATATTAATGATTTATAGAACAATTTAAATCTACATACTGTATGACGGACTCGCATCCAATGGATTGGATTTACGTCAATTCGGTATATGCTCAAACCATTTAGGAATGTAACTGTGGCGTAAATCGAGGCAATGAACAACGGAGTTACACGCTTCTGCTACTGCTCCTTCCCCAAACTATATTTTCTACCGCAAACATTGTGGAAGATGGAAATATGCAGTTAGGTTGCAAAACTTGGAAGCTTATCATCAAATTGCAAGAAATAATTTCTAAGAACATGCCTGGTAGCTCAACCTCTTTCAATCGCGCGCCGATTTTATGCCGTTGATTTTCGACTTTAATGATTATCGACTTCAATGCTTTTCGACATTAATGATTTTCGATATTAACGATTTATAGAATAGTGTAAATCTACATACTGTATGGCGGACTCACATACAAATGGATTCGTTTTACGTATACACTGGAACCATTTAGGAACGTAACTGTGGCCTAAATCGAGGCAATAAACAAGGGAGCTACACGCTGCTGCTACCGCTTATTCCCTAAACTATATTTTCCAATACAAAAATTGTGAGAGATGGAAATAAGCAGTCAGGTTGCAAAATTTGGAAGATAATCATCAAACTGTAGGGAATACTTTTTTAGAAATAGGCCTGGTAGCTCAGTTTCCTTGAAACGCGCCCCGATTCTATGACGTTGGTTTTGCACTTTAATGCTTTTCGATTTTAATGATTTTCGATATTAATGATTTTCGACTTTAATGATTTGTAGAAAAGTTTAAATTCATACTGTACGACCGACTCCCATGCAAATAGATTCGATTTACGACGATTCGTTATACGCTGGGACCAATTAGGAACGTAACTGTGGCGTAAATCGAGACAATAACCAAGGGAGTTACACGCTGCTGCTACTGCTCCTTTTTTTAAGATTTATGTTCTGATGCAAAAATTGTGACAGATGTAAACAAGCAGTTAAGTTGCAAATTTTGGAAGGTAACAACTGAAACTACAATTTTTGATACCTTAACGTCTCTGAAACCCGCAACATTTTTATAGCGTTGATTTTCCAGTTTAGTCTTTTATAGAATAGCTTAAATCCATATTTTGTAGGACGAATCTTCTAATAATTATTGTATTCATCATCATCATCATCAAGCAGCGTCTAACATCCACTATTGGATATAGGCCTCCTCCATTCATATCTGTTCTGGGCCTTTTGTATTCAGTTCCCTGCTATTCTCCGTATCTCGTCCGTCCAAAGGGTTGGTGCTCTTCCTCTACTTGCAGGATCTGTGTGGTCCATCTTTCGTCATTTCTTCTGGCCACGTGTCCAGTTCAGGTCCATTTAAACTATGGTTATTTTTTGCGTAATGTCGCATACTCTTGTTTGCCTCCTTATGTCTTCATTCCTTATTTTGTCTTTTAATGTTATTCCCAACAGCGCTCGCTCCATCGCTCTTTGCATTGTTTTCATTTTCTTTATTGATTTTTTGGTTAATGTTAACGTTTCGGTGCCATAGGTCAATACAGGTAGAACACACTGATCCCATACTTTTCGTTTTAAACAAATTGGGATTGTATTAAGAGATAGTAATTACTAACTGATTTAATTTTATTCGAAACGTTTTGTAGGGTGCGATTGTGTACTTTATAACACCATCTTCATAGATTTGAAGGAAACTCGAAAAGCATGGATTACAGTCGGAAAATGCAAGATAAGGAATATGAACTCCAACCAGAATATAAAATATTCAGGCTGCACAAACTGCATTCCGTACCTAAAACTTGTATGAAGTTCGCCGTTTTACTTTGTATTTATGACATATCAAAATTCAGACAACTCTGCCATTTCCTTCAAGTAAATCGTAGAAGTTCGAAGTTATCAGCAGAATATTTGAAAACTTGTATGACTTCAAGCTGGGTTTGAATTTATCTTGTTTATTTATAGACAATACTTGAACTGGTTAATAGTTGCATTTTTAGAGCTTCAGTCTCAAACACTTCCAACTGAAAACCGCTAATATTCCATTGGAAGCGTTTTTTCAATTCCCCCTTGAGCGTTAAAGCTGGGTACGGGTATTTAGGATTAAAGTGCAAAGCTCACCGGAATTCTACGAGTTCAACAGACAAAGTACATTTGTTACGGGAAGCCATTTATTTTCTCCAGTAGTATGCACGATAACGTTATCAATTTATTTTCATTTCACATTGCATGGTTTATGTACTTCTGACATGAACTGCAATTTCAAACGACAAAGAAAAATGGAAGTATATTTTATATAGAATAACCAAGAAGTACCTTAATTTATCATAATTATAACCTCCTACGGATAGTCTGAAGGGACAGGTACTTTAGCAGTAAGGTACGTATATTAAATATCGTAATATATAATAAGGAAATATGTTCGTAGTTTCTACGGTATCTAAGGTTTGTTAGCATTAAAATATAATGGTGTATGGTCATGAACTTAATTCGTACTTGTGAATAATCAAACTAAAGTCTATCGGAATATCGGGATCAGAAGTTACACTACTGTTGATTACCAGACTCGTTCTTACCGTAATATAGTTCTTACGATGAGCATTTTTCAGTTTCGGATTAGCGCTCTATTTGCATACCACACACTTTTGTCTTTGGTCATTGCTCGCAAATTCATATTTCCGACAAAGACGTATGTCATAGTGACATCTACGAACGAAACAACACCAACACTGTACGTGAGACGTATTCTGTCGGCTGACACGTTTAGTAGAAAGAAACAGAGATACTTGAAGAATGTCGCGCTGATGCATCCAAACGTCACTACTTAAATCTGTGTCCAGCAGTATTTAAAATGTTTTGGAGGTTTATATGTCAATATTTTATTTATCAAAGTTACCTGGTTGTTTATTGCTGAAATTTATTTTATACACTATGGGAATCTTTGTTTTTGTTGAGAAATAACTCTGTAGATATCCCGGTTTGTTTGGGTTTGTGGAAATTGGTATTAAGAGGTTGAAGATAAGTAAATAAAATGTTTGTTGTATAGCCATGAAAAGGTAATTACAGTTGCTGGAATGTATTCTTGAAAATAGTAAATGGTGAAACAGGCTTAAACAGTATGAGTAAAATATACAATGACTTTTTTCAACGTACATTCTGTACACTACATCTCTAACTGTCATTTTGTCAATGTCAATGTTTCGGGCATATCTTCAGTTTTTAACTTTTTCTGGAGTTGTATACTTTTTTATTAATGGAGGTTGTCTTTCCTTTGCTGCACCATATTTTCCGTATGGTGGTAAAACTTGTTTTTAACGCATTTGCAACTCGTTCCCGAACCGCTACAACGTCACGTAATGGGCCAAATTGTCTTTTTCGCGCGTAAAATAATCGAATAAATTTAACACAAACTGTTGACACTGCGTATTCAAAAAATTTTCGTTTTCGTTTTACAATAGCTAAACACCAACTAACATCCAATGTTGAATTGGCTGGGTACACTCGTATTTTCAAGAATACATTCCAGTACCTGTAATTACCTTTTTATGGCTACATAACAAAAATGCTATTAACTTATCTTCAACCTCTTGATACCAATTTCCACAAACTCAAACACACCGGGATATCTACAGAACTATTTCAATCAAAGATTGTCAATATTACAATTTACTTTCGGCTTAGACCGCGTCGTCATTTGGGAACTACACCCAACATTATCAGGTAAGGCTCGACCTGTAGCTTGTCTGCCTTTACAAGCATTTGCTCTACGAGTTTGAGCCATATCTGTTCGTAGGCCCTGCTAGCCTGAACAGGGCCATGTGCTTATATTAATCAAACCTTGGGGCGGACATTCACTCTGAAGATACAAGCTATAATTTCTTGCGAAAAGTTAGTTTATATGGGTTCACAAACAGCTAACAGGCATAAGCCGATTATGCATTATTGTCCTGGCAAATAAAATACATCAAGATCAAATCCTTGTCCGCCCCAAGGTTTGATTAATATAAGCACACGGCCCTGTTTAGGCTGGCAGGGCCTACGAACAAATATGGCTTAAACTTCTAGAGCAAATGCTTGTAAAGGCAGACAAGCTACAGGTCGATCCTTACCTGATAATGCTGGGTGTGGTTCCGAAATGACGACGCGGTCTAAGCCGAAAGTAAATTGTAATATTTACAGTTCGAGAAACCGCGAAAGCCTCAAAGAATATAAAAACAAATATTCGAAAGTGAGTAAAATAAATTTCAGCAATAAACTACATTGCAAATAAAAATTCTTAGGTAACTTAGAAAAATAAAATTTTGACATATAAACTTTCAAAACATTTTAAATACTGCTGCAAAGGGATTTAAGTAGTGCCGTTTGGATGCATCAGCGAGAAATTCTTCAAGTATCTCTGTTTCTTTCTACTAAACGTGTCAGCTGACAGAACACATCTCACGTACAGTGTTGGTGTTGTTTCGTTCGTAGATGTCACTGCGACATATGTCTTTGTCGGAAATATGAATCTGCGAGCAACTAGCAAAGACAGAAATGCGTTCAGATTGTGGTATGAAAATGAAGCGCTAATCCGAAACTGAAAAATGCTCATCGTAAGAACTGTATCTTGAGTTTCATTTTATTTTGCCACTGATAAGTTCGGGGTGTTCTGCAGTAGAAATGACAATTGCCCTTTTTAAGGTAAAAAAATAGTTAATATCTCTACAAGTCAGTAGATGGGAAAACATTTCCATGAAAATATTTGATTGTATCCACTATATTTAATAATTAAATAAAGCCTTGTAAAAACAAATAGTAACTATTAAATTTTAGTATATGAGTAATATTTCGTTTCGCGTATGTGTCTAAAACAAATAAATCTCAGAAGATACTTACTAATTATAGTAAGTACATTAATTAATTAGAAGTTTCGCTAAGGCAACACGAACCTAATAAATTGAGTTAGATAACTAGTCTAAGAGTTAAAGTTTACATGCAATTATTAATAAATTAAACAGGCCCTGTACTAGGAATTTGACTGAAGCACGTATTTAATTTAGTGCATGTTTTAGTACTGAAAAGTGAATTTATAATATGTATTTGCATATTTTATAGCTACGTAAATTCTACTTTTCTATATTTTTTTACCTGTTGTCTGAGATTAACCTAAATTCAGTAATGTCAATTAATTTAATTAATAAGATCATGTTCGTGTTTATATTTAGTATTTGTTGTCGTTATAAATTGTCTCTTTATATACCGTGATTCGCGAAAAACTGAAACCACGTATAGCTGAGGTAATTACTGTTTTTGCTCCGTGACGGATATGACACTTCAATGTTTCTTACATCCATTTATAAACATGTAAATACGAGGGCAGCTTTTTAAGTTTTTATAAAAAATAGGAAAGAAAAAATCTTTTTGTAACAAACATTTTATTGCTTTTCCAAATTGCCTTGAGCCTTGGGCAATGAGTCATTAATTCGATGTTTTTCTCTTTCAAATAATCAATTGTTTCACGTGTTATAATAATAATATATATATATAATAATTATTATAAACCATTCAGCGTCAACTGTTCTTCAATCCTCTAAAGAAATGGTTGCGACATGTCCAGTACAACCGTAGAAACAAGTGATCATTTTCTTGGAAGTGCTTCGTGAACGAACAACTTTTGTGGAATTTGGTTCATCTTGGAACACCCAAACAGTGAATTGTTGCTTAGTTTCCGGTTCATACGAATATATTTATAAGTTTCTTCACCTGTTATCATGTTGCATACGGATTTTGCGGTTCCTAGATTGAATTTTTTGATCAGTTCCTTACACCAATTGACACGAGCCGTTTTTTAAGCTTCAGTCAAATTACACGGAATCCATCGGGAACAAATTTTTTTCACAGTTACTGTACTACAGTCTTCGATATGGCTAAGGATGCCTCTATGTCACTGTAATTCACCAGATGCCGATTTTCTTTAATCATGTTGCGCACAGTATCGATGTCATTTGGAATAACAACCGAATTTGGTCTACCTTCACCTTTCTGGTGGTGCTTTATTACCAAAAGTTAAATGAAGCGATTCTATGCATTGTTGTTGAGTTAGGCGTATACTAAAATCGTAAAAATCATCCAACGAAAACCTTCAGGTGAAATTTCCATTTCTTCAGAAAATTGCTTTTTTTAAACGCTCACTGTAAACAAACTTTTTAAGCTGCCACTGTTTTCACAATAACAAATGTCAAATTTTACGAAAATAGTAATGATGCATCTCAATAGCGCCACCTAGTGGTCATATGTGAAAACTGCTGCCCTCGTAACTTTTTTGTATCTTGCTAATTTTTATAAACTTGTTGTTTTTGAAAGATAGTAGTCCAAGCCGAAAACAATGTACAACTGACTGGGAAAAGTGGATGAACTCTGACACAAAAGTGAAAAATTTGATTTAAGAATTTATAAATTAGGACATATCTTATGAACTTTCTTACAGAATTTAAATTAATATTCAGTTTCCCACAAGAATTATCTTCAAAAATTGAATATTTAAAGGGTTACTTAACGTAATTTCGAATCGAAATGACATTTAGAATAGATGCACCCACTTACAAATTTTTATTCTAAAGGTTTCCCTTCGGAGTCATTTTATCCACACACAACTGTACTATACTGATATATCAAGCTTAAACCGTTGATTTTCCAAAACAGCGAAGGTTGTAAAAATTGGACAGGAAACACAAATGTTAGTTACATTTCAGTGAATTGATATAAAAATACCTTCATGCGCGATATCAGCGTCGAATATAAAAAAATGCTAGATGATTTAAAGGTTAATTGCTATAATATGTGATTAAAGTATCTTACACACGTTTAGAACACCCTCTGTATCTGTTACTCGAAATACATGAATAGTTCTGTACTCGTA
Organism: Limonius californicus; assembly: GCA_014611495.1. NCBI lineage: Eukaryota > Metazoa > Arthropoda > Insecta > Coleoptera > Elateridae > Limonius > Limonius californicus. The sequence goes on from JABXWE010005082.1 coordinate 44,784, forward strand.
CATTCATCGTATCTTGGAAATCTTGCATACTTTGCTTAGTTTTCATAAATTGCATATCTGGCATATTTTCCGTATGTGATACCTTGTATATATTGTATTGTGTGCATAGTTTGCATGTTTGTGGTACCTTGCGTACAACTGATATCTTGCATAACTCGTGTAGTTTTAGTGCTTTATATGCATACTTAGAGTACCTTGCGTAACTTGCATATCTGCCCCACCTTGTATAGGATCTGTCGTACCTTGCATACATTTCGTATCCTGTGTATCTCGCGTATCTTGCATATTTTGTGCATGTTGTGCACCACGCGCACTTGGCGTACGTCTTATACCTGCCCCAATTTTTGCACCTCGCGTACTTCGTATACTTTGAGTACCTTGCGAATTCCGTATACCACGACATCTGGAGTACTTGACATACATATTGAACTTCCATATCTGGCCTAACTTGCTTACCTTACGTAATTACCGTACCGAGCGTAATTGGTGCCTACGATGCGGACCTTCCATAACATGCACACTTTGTATACCGTTCATACAGCGTATCCCTTGCATATCTTCCATCTCTTATGTTCCGTTCCATGCTTACCTTGCACAATTTGTGTACTTTGCACCTCCTGCATGCTTTGCATATCTTGCATACCATGCATTCCTTGTATCCCCTGCATATCCTTAATTCGTTGCACACCGTCTACCGTTTACCGTCACACCGCTTGCATCTTCTTTATCCACTACATTCCTCGCAACAATTACATTTCCTGCATTCTTTGCATCCTCTCCATACCTTGGACCTGCATATCTTACATACCTGGCGTATTTTGCGTACGTTACATACATTGCAATCCTCCAATTTCCTGCATATCTTTCATCCTTTTCATACTTTGCGCGTTTCGCATCTCTTACTTATCTTGCATTCCATGCACACCCTGTATACCTCACATGTCTACCATATTGGGCTTACCTGGTATGATCTGATCTGCATTCCTTGTATTCCCTGCATGCGTTACATATCTTGAGTATTTTGCATACCTAGTATTTCCTGCATACACACCTTAAGTACTTTATATACCTAGTATTCCTTTGTCCCTTGCATTTTTGGCATCTCCTGCATATCTTACATTCTCTACATACCGTACATCTAGTACATGCGTATTTTGTGTACCTACATACTTTATATCAATTTAACCCCCTGCATACCTTACGTCCCTGATGGATTTTGCGTACCTGAGATACCTAACATCGCTGCATATCTTACATTCCTTGCACACCTTAGGTTACCTGTATATATTGCCTCCACTGCAGCCCCTATGCTATACATACATAATGTACATCCTTTGAGTATTTTGCGAACTTTGCACCTTTTACATGCCTTGCATTTATTGCACCCCCTGCATACCTTACATCCCTAACGTATTTAGTGTATCTGTACAACCCCTGCATATACTACATACTCTGCATACCTTAAGTTCCCTGTGTACATTGCATTCCGTCCAGCCCTTGTACCCCCGCATACCTTGTATCTCTAACGTATTTTGCGTATCTACCATGCCTTACGTCCCCTACATACTGTACATCCTTTTACATCCGTTATATTCTGTACATCCTTCGAGTATTTTGCGAACTTTGCATCTTTTACATTCCTTATGAACATTTCACCCTTTGCATACTCTACATCCTCTGCATACGTTACGTCTTCTGTATACCTTGCATCCCTTGCAGCCCCTTTACATTCTGTAATATTTATATCCCTAACGTATTTTGCATACCTGGCATACCTTGTATCCCCAGCGCATCTCCTGCATACTTTACATCCCCTAGATACTGTAGATCCCTTGCGTATTTTCCAATTTTTGCATCCCTTACATCCATTTCACTTCCTGAATACCTTACATGTCTAACGTATTTTGCGTATCTGAGATACTTAACATGTCTAGCATCCCCTGCATCCTTTACAACGCCTGCATACCTGACGTCACCTGTATATCTTTCATCACCTTGTACCCCCTGCATGCCTTATATCTCTAAAGTATTTTTCGGATCTGACATACATTACATCCCCTGTATCTCCTGCATAACTTACATCCCCAAGATACCGTACAGGTCCTGCGTATTTTCCAATTTTTGCATCCCTTACATCCATTTCACTTCCTGAATACCTTACATGGCTAACGTATTTTGCGTATCTGAGATACTTAACATATCTAGCATCCTCTGCATCCTTTACAACGCCTGCATACCTGACGTCACCTGTATATCTTTCATCACCTTGTACCCTCTGCATGCCTTATATCTCTAAAGTATTTTTCGGATCTGACATACATTACATCCCCTGTATATCCTGCATAACTTACATCCCCAAGATACCGTACATGTCCTGCGTATTTTCCAATTTTTGCATCCCTTACATCCATTTCACTTCTTGAATACCTTACATGGCTAACGTATTTTGCGTATCTGAGATACTTAACATATCTAGCATCCCCTGCATCTTTTACACCGCCTGCATACCTTACGTCACCTGTATACCTTTCATCACCTTGTACCCCTGCATGCCTTATATCTCTAACGTATTTTTCGGATCTGACATACATTACATCCCCTGTATATCCTGCATAACTTACATCCCCAAGATACAGTACATCTCCTGCGTATTTTCCAATTTTTGCATCCCTTACATCCATTTCACTTCCTGAATACCTTACATCTTTAACATATTTTGCTTATCTGAGATACCTAACACTGTAGCGTCCCCTGCATCCTCTACTTCGCCTGTATACCTTACGTCCTCTGTATACCTTGCATCTCCTTGTACCCTCTGCATGCCTTATATCTCTAACGTATTTTTCGTATCTGACATACATTACATCCCCTATATCTCCTGCATACCTTACGTTCCCTGTATATATTGCTTTCCTTGCAGACCCTGCACCCCCGCATACCTTGCATCCCTTACATATTCTGGGTATCTACCATGCCTTACGTCCCCTACATACTGTACATCCTCTGAGTATTTTGCGAACTTTGTATTTTTTACATCCCTTATGCCCATTTTACCCCCTGCATACCTTATATCCTCTGCATACGTTACGTCTTTTTTTTACCTTGCATCCCTTGCAATCCCTTTATACTCTGTGATATTTATATCCCTAATGTATTTTGCGTACCTGGTATACCTTGTATCCCCAGCGCATCTCCTGTATACCTTACATCCCCTAGATACCGTACATCCCCTGCGTATTTTCCAACTTTTACATTCCTTACATCCATTTCAATTCCTGAACACCTTATGTCCTTAGTGTATTTTGCGTATCTGAGTTACTTAACATCTTTGGCATCCCCTGCATCCTCTACATCGCTCGAATACCTTACGTCCTCTGTATACCTTGCATGTCCTTGTAGCCCCTGCATGCCTTATATCTCTAACGTATTTTGCGTATCTGACATACATTACATCCCCCATTTCTCCTGCATACCTTACATTCCCTAGATACCGTAAATCCTTTGCGTATTTTGCTACTTTTCCTCTTTCACATCCCTTAAATCTATTTCGCCCCCAGCAAACCCTACATCCTTAACGTATTTTGCGTATCTGAGGTAGCTAGCATCCCTAGCATAGCTTGCATCCCCTGCATATCCTATATCCCCTGCATATCTTAGATTCCCTGCATACCTAACGTCCCTTTTATACTTTGCATCCTTTGCACCTCCTGCACTCCCTGCACACCTTATATCTCTTGTCTACTTTCCGCAACTTGAATTCGTTGTAACCCCCGCATACCGTGTATCTCTTGCTCTTGCGCACACGATGTATACCTTCCATATGTTTTCCGGTATTTATTTAATGTGAGAAGCATGTATCGGAATTTCTTTGAGAATCAGATAATTTATTAATTGTGTTTAAATTAATTACATTAAAAGAATCTTAAAAACGGCACAGTCACCAAATTATTAATTAGAAGGTGCGACATCTTTACAACAAAGTTGGAAACTTTCAAGATTCTGATGAATATTATGTTCTCGATGGATTTTTAAATATCTTAAATATTATCGTCTATTGTTTAATTGGTTCAACTTTGTGAGGAATTTTTTTTCAAGGGTAATTTGGTCAAATGAATAACAAACTTGTTTTGAAAATATAATAATATTGATATATAATTGTTCGTTTATATGGAATTTAATTAACTGTTGGTAGCATCGTTTGTTTTTGTCCAACAGGTTCCTTAAGTAGTGTAACTGAAATATATAAGTTAAATTTTAAGTTATATTAAAAATTTATCGGTGCATATTACATAGTTTATTAAAATTACACTTCTTTCTCTTTCGTAACTTAATCTATATCCTACACCTGTGATATTGTTTTGCATATTTTTATAAAATTGAACAGTATATTAGCTTCGTACTATCAATTTTAATTAATGCAACAACAAACAGTAATACAGTGCACGTGCTAAAGGAAATTTTGGATGATTTACATACAAAGTTGTGTAGAAAGATTCAAAAGGGTTAACTTTGGTAGTAAAAACGAGAAAGTGTGTTATAAACTGGAAGGGTTCTGTATATATTTTGTTGGTTAAGCTTGAAGTAGGCGATACATCTGAAAACTCGGACATTAACAGCAGTGGCTAATTCTGCAGTTTTTCTGCAAAAACCTACTTTCGTTATATGTTTTTAGAGCCCATTCTCAGCAGTTTCAATTTAGTACAAAAAGCTTTCGTGGTAGAAGCCAAAAATTATTTTGACGATCAATATACAGACTGTCTTATGTATCGTATCGAATGGGTTTGGTGTGATAAGCAACCTAGAGAACAGTGTTCAAGAAGGCTTTCGGTTTGCATCAGTAGGAGTAGAATTATATTTCGCTGAAGCTCAAACGTAGAATTCTATTCAACGTATGATATTTTTTATTTGTATTTGTATTCGGTAGGTAGGTATGTTGTCATTTGGGTTGCATACCATCTTAGGTGTTTGAAATACATTACGCGAATATGTGTACAAACGACCCATCCGGTGAATATATTCTCTACCAGTATGAATTAATTAATGCTGGTTTGGTAATAATTACCCAGAACTTTTAAATCTTCATCTATGCATCAATTAATACAGAGAACAATGCATTATCACCCTCAGAAATGCTTCATTACAATTCCAACCAGCTATCACGAATACATAATAGCCATTAATAAACGTTTTGTGTTAAGTTAATTCAGTGAGTAAAACCGACTAGAATCAAAAACTGAAATTCATACATGATTTACTCAGTAAGGCCGTATGGTGTGTTCCGTTATAGGAGCTAATTCAACCATAAATTGATATCTAATTAACTCTCAGAGTTTGAGCGCCAATAATTAGTTGAACCGATGCAATGTCCTCATAAACAACTTGCTTGGGGAAAACAACCTTATAAATTTACTCAAAAACGGTTTCATGTTTTAATTAACGCTTTTAAGCTGAAACTTGTTAGAACAACAAAATCAGCAACCCTTGCCCACGAGTGGTTGTAAGCACCGCAAAAATGGCCCCAGTTTTAATAAATTATATCCTCGGAAGATAATTAAGATATATTATTTTTGGTTAGAAAGTTTAATGGCTCGGAAACCCTTTTAGACCGCTGGGCTCTATAAAATTCTTTTTCTTATAGCAATTCTCATTACTCTTTTAATTAACCTTGGTATAATACTTTTTGCAGCATTGTGAAGCCTTTTTGTAATTGGATTTCCAGTAGTTTCATTACATCAAAGGGAATAGTGTTGGTTAACTAAAAAAACAAGTTTTGTTTTTATAAAACGTTTCAGCTTTCAAATTTTATGAAGTCACTAACGTGCCTTTATTGCAGAGCTGCAGTCGCTTGTTAATTTAAATTGTTTAAATAAACACCAGAGTTGTAAATCCAGGTTTGCATAAATTTAAAGGGGTGTTATTTGAAAACTTGAGAAAAGCTCAAGTAAGACAAGGGAAATTTGAATTTACTTGAAGGAAAAACTTTCGCTGTAGTGCGTGATGTATTCAGTACGAAATGAATGTTTATAATACGTTTTATTAATTTACAGATATCATAGACCTAGCGTCGGCAGCCTTTTCGAGGGAATGGACTACTGGAGTAACCAGGCGGGCAGACGTAGGAAGGACGACATGCGACACCTCTGAGAAAAAGGTGTTGTGTAAGCTTAGCTGTTAATCTCATGACGCTATCTGAAACCTTAAGTCGACAGGTGGTATATTTTTCGATCCGTGCAATATTGAATCCACTCATGCAGGAAGGCCATTGGAGGCGGGGTGGCAAGGATCCGGGTATGCACCTTCTATCCAGTGTGACAACTCGTGCAGTGGCAGTAACTACCGTTATAGTGAGTACCCTCGAGCTATTGGGGTTGTGGCAAGTTCCAATAGACCACAGATTCACTATTAAACCATCAATTTTGCCATTACTGAAACCAATAGAAGGAACCAACCGAAATGTGACAGCTGAAAATTAGCATTCGAAGCACAAACTTGCTCATGTTAGTAAATTGCTAGTTAGTCATAATTTAATATTATATTATTCAATTTCATATTGGTTTGTTGAAATATGTCGATATTTAAATAAAGAAAGATAAGAAGTAATCTAAGGGCGTTCGATTGACAGTGACTGTATGTGCGGTCGTGCTGAAAATTTTTCTGAATAGCACTAAAAATTGATATTTTGGACTGGTAAAATCGACAACCGCAAAGAGACGATAAGGGTATTTTACTAAATATTACGCGGGCCACACAGCAAAGAATTTTTTGACGAAACCATGCGGGCCGCACGAATGTACCTAGAGGGCCGTATGCGGCCTGCGGGCCGCAGGTTACTGCCCCTGTACTAGAATATTATTAATGGATAGTGTAGAATTGAACTCATTTTAGTTGTATGAGAATTATTTGCAAAATTATCATTGTACCATTGACCATCAGATAGGTCATAATGCATAAATGGTCGAGAGAGTATGTAAATTTTGTTACTGCTAAACAATTAGTGCCAAGTTAAGACACAGGTTTGATTTGAAGTTGTTTTATTAACCTACATCTTATTAGCTAGATTTCGTGTTTAAACATAAATAACCAACCCTGTAATATTTCCTTCTGGGGTTGTATTTAATATCATACTAGCTAAACTTGTAATCCGCGCTCTACGTTTTATTTGAAAGTCTCTTGAAAAAAACGATAAACAAACTGTGTGTAGATGAAAGTATGAACTTTTTCTTCTTATGATTTTTACATTCATCTGGTATTCTAGCATTTTAAAATGAAAGTTACTTAAATTATTTCTTTATTTCAGTTCGTATATTGCGCATCTTACACCGTTTTCTGTTATCGAAAGTTATCGCTGGTATGTGTACTGTTATATCAACATTTTGAAGGTATCAGGAATTTTTCGCCAGAATCTTGGCGTCGGTTGGTTAGACTGTTAAAGACGAAGTCGAAACGAAGTCGAGCTTACAAGCTGAAAGCGTACAGAAGTACTCTTCTACTTAAGACATTCTTTCAGTTTTTCACGACATAAAAGTCGGGTTAAAGCTAAACAAGTGTTAGTAACTGAGTTGAGAATACCGTGAGGTTTCTTCTCCATAGTCTACGGATAGAATTTAATCTCGTCCCCCTTCAGCGTTTTCGGGAAGGGGAAACCGTTCCATTGCTTTGTTGTAGGCTGACGAAAACGATGGTTTGGTCCATTTGGTTTGGTGCACGCACTGCGGCCGCTAAGTCCTATTGAGTTCCCAGTATTTATTACAGGATTGCTATTGATTATCCTTGTTTTTTAGTGCTTCTTCAACCACATCTAGTTCCAATTCTGATTTCCTGAACCATAACCAATTGCAGATTCGACAGAGTAAATTCTCAATAATCTTATTGGATAGATGGTTGTTCAACTACTAGTGATAGGTGGATTTTTCTTAAAAGTCTCTTATTTGCTTCCTCGCAGTAGCGTAAGCTATTCGGCACGTTGGTTCTGATCCCAGAGATTAGTATTCAATTCCAGCTTGTTGTTTACTACCATATTCCTCATGGTGGCCTGATACCCATACCAAACATAGTCTGTTATTTTGACCCACTTTCACAAAGTAATTATGACATTCTAGTACTAGCCTAGATTTAAAATCGTTGACTGACAGCGATTTGAACATAGAGTCTCCTATTGGAATAGATTTCCTGCACCATGATTAGTGTAGATGTCAAAATTAACAAAATTGTTGCCTAAAACACAGTGGTACGGAATCCCAGGTTTACGCTTACCATCTTCGAATATGCCCATACCTATGTTATTTAAAGTTTTGAATCCGTCTGTGTACTAAACGTGGCTAGCTACAATTTCTTCTAGCTGCTCTAATTGTCCTGTTGCGGTATAATTTCCTTAAATGGTTTCCTAAAGACAAATACTGGTGCTATTCTATTAAATTCCGTCTCTAGAATGTGGTATTCTTGCCAGTGTTTACTCTCGATACGCCTTGAATGGTTGAAATGAGTTTGTAGCCCATTTAAGTTTTGTTATATCGATTATTATTGGTTCTGCTAGTTTTCAAACCTCCATTGGTACCGTAGCGTGATGTATTCCTTGGTTTGTGTTTCTTCCTAAGCCATTTCAAGCAGCCTGGTAGGTGAGCCTGGGGTAATATTTCTAGAATCTCTGTGCTGGATTCTGTGAAGCCCCCTAGGCGTCTTTTTCAGCGATTCCACTTTGTTGGTGCTTTCTCTCACTGTGGCATTTTGAAGTTCTGCACATTCTGATGTGTTTCCAACGCTCATCCAATGCATCCCCCAAAAGGCCTTTTTTGTCTTTCTTGCGGCATTATTGTATGTTGTTAACTATTTTATTCATGTAATTGAATAGTTTTATCGTTTCTAATTACAGAAATGATACAGATTTGTTCAACTGTAGGACAGTTTGTATTGGTAGTATTGGCATTGGTGTAATTTTAGAGAACATCAAAATTGCTAATATTTCTTTTTGTTGATTCTTTTATGAGCGGCCGCATGATATCGGAAATAAATAATTTGGCAGACGCGTACAAATCCGTAATGTCTAATTGGCAAATAGATTGTATGCTATAATGGGTATCACGGTTCTTCTTACGGTATGTATGCTATATATTAGTTAATATAGGAGGGTAGGCTGAAAACTAATGCACACGTGCTTGTAGAGCGCGAAGAAAAACAAATAGAAAGATCGCGCAAAAAGTACATTAAAGTACAATTCTTAAGTTATAAAACCGTATATTTATTTTTTAACATAGCCACCATTAAGGCTAACATATTTCTCCCATTGTGTAACAAGTTTCTTCATTCCGTCACTGAAAAATTCTTCCGACTTTTCTCGAATTCAAGACTTGACAGCTGCCTTCACCTCATCGTCCGAGGTGTAATAATTACCCTTGAGGTCTCTCTTGAGTTGAGGAAAAAAATAAAAATCGAAAGGCGCAAGATCGGGGGAATAAGGAGGGTGTGGAATCGATTCAAACTTCAGGTTTCGCAGAGCCTCTCCAATTGCGCGCCAGGTGTGTGGACGAGTGTTGTCATGTTGCAAGCTTATAGGCACCAGGCTGCTCCTAACACGACATACTCGACGTCGGAGGTGTTTTAGAGTCTGTATGTATTGAGAAGAATTTAACGTTGACCCTCGCTCCAGAAAATCGGTCACATAAACTCGTGAGTATCCCAAAACACAGTCAGAAGAAGTTTTTTTGCGGATGGTTGTGGTTTGAAATTTTGCGTCTGAGGACAAGACGGGTGTTGACATTAAGCGCTCTTTCTTTTCTCTTCCTCGTCGTCATGATGGACCCATGACTCGTCCCCCGTCACAATATTCACAAGAAAGTCGTCTCCTTCGTCACGGTTGCTCGCAGCATTCCAATCGACACTGTTTTTTCTCGTCTGTGAGACGGTGCGGTACCCATCGTGAACAGATTTTACGGTACCCCAATTGTTCAATAGTGAAGCCGACACGTTCCTTGGATGTTCCAATATGGTTTGCGATACGCTTTTGAGTAATTCGGCGGTCATTTTGAATCAAATCGTTGACGAGTTAGCGATGTTTATCGTCTGTGGCAGTGATAGGACGTCCGCTGCGTGTTTCATCAACAACTATGGCTTTCCCAGGTTCGCAACCACGAAATTTTATTACACATCGATATACAGTAGACCTATCAACAGCATCGTCACCATAACCAGCCTTTAAACGACGATTAATCTCAGTAGGAATCACTTTTTCAGCAGTTAAAAATTCAATAACAGCACGCTGTTTAACTCGCGTTGACATAGCACTAGAACACGTTTCCATACTTCCGCTTCTCGAAATACACTGGATGAATGCAACGACCTCAAACCTGCGCATGCGTATTGAGTGGAATGTTACTTCCACATGCCACCTGGCGCGCTTCTGAAGGTCATTTCGTTCACGCTCTACAAGCATGTGTGTATTAGTTTTCAGCTTGCCCTCGTACAACCATACTCAACAGCGTCAATACAGTAACTGTAAGAATAGCAAGAGAAACGCGACTACAACATGGAACCGGGTGTAAACGTTAATTTCAGCAATAGAAAAGACATTACACAGTATTGAAAATTCAGTACTAATACGTTTTGATTAGGATAGTAAAGGCAATTCAAAATGCCACGTTTGGAAACCTTCTTAATTATCTTATTATCATAATTATATTGACAATTAGGAACAGTTATTAAGCTGCAAACGTGTTTCAAATGGCTCTGCTACAAACGAAAGTAAATTTTGAGCTTGAGTAGTTATTTGATTTTAATTTTTACTACAAGAATGATAAACTGTTCAATTTATAGTTTTTCAACAGAAAATGACATCTATTGTATTAAATTCTGTTACAGACCTTAAAGGATTCGTTTTCTACTTACAGTTCTGTAGTACTTTTGCTTATTTCAACTTAGCGAGTGGATATCCGCTTATCGTCTTACCTAGAAAAGAAGAAATATATGTTTTATTATATTGTTTGGCATTCTACAGAGACGTATTGCAGTAATTGGTATCTGAAGCTTAATTTTAGGTATACGAACTTTGAACGTACTATTGCTATTTAAGAGGTATATAAAAATTTAACAAATGCTTGTGCATTGTTCCAGTAGTATAAATGTTATAGTACATTATCATTAAAACAGGCACAATACAGTTTTCAGAGATTTTAGGAGACTAAAACAATACACTAGAAACCTCATTTAGGCCATAAATAATGCAGCAATTTCGAAATTTCTTAAAATACTCGAATTTCAGAAGATTGTCTGAAATTTAAGTAGACTAGTGGTTTTTTATACTAGTACACTAGTACTAGACATTTCTAGAAGTGATGGTCCTAGTCAAGAACAGGTATCTGCTACACTAACCACGCCAGACGACTTCATAATTCATATACAATCAGTCAACAAATCGGAATAAGTACTCACATTGTACACAGCTATTTTGTACTGCAATGCAAATGAAAAGAACGTAGCCAATAGTAAACTTTGGTATCAATAGGACGCTAATATAGAGACTTAGATATATACCTTCATTTGACAATTTACCTATACATGGATCGGTTGAGCATACGAGATCCAATAGGATGGAATTTCTTTGGGAATATCTAGTTAAGTCATTTTGTACCCCAATTAAGATGAAAAGAACTTATTCAATAATGAACTTAGGCATCAATAGGACGATAACATAGATAAAATGTTTAGCAAACATTTTTCCAATACATAGATCGAACGACCATATAAAGACCAAAAGAGTTGGATTTTCTCGGGAATATTTAGTTACCTTAGCTATTTATTACACCAATAGAGATGAAAAGAACTAATTCACTAATAAACTTTTGCATCAATAAGACGGTAACATGGATAGATAGTTTATCCATTCTCCAAAATTATATTCATTAAGCGACCATATGATAACCAAAAGAGTAGAATTTTTCGGGAACATTCAGTTACTTTAGCTATTTTGTACCACAATAACGGTGAAGAGGCCTTATTCAGTAACAAATCCGTAGGATGGTATCATAGATAGACAACTTATTAAACGCTTTTGTAATACATGGATTGGCCGATTATGTGAGGACCAAAATAATAACATTTTCTGCGGGAATATTATGTTAATATAGATATTTTGTACCCAAATGAAGATGAAAAGATTTTGTTCAATAATTCACTCTTGCATCAATAGGACGTTTACATAGCTAGATAGTTTATCAAACATTCTCCCTATACATGGATCGAGCGACGATATGATGACCAATGGAGTTGGTTTTTTTCGGGAACATTAAATTACTTTAGATATTTTAAAACCCAATAAAGATGAAATAAACTTATTCACTAATAATCTTTTGCATCAATAGGACGGTAACATGGATAGCTAGTTTATCAAACATTCTCCCAATACATGGATCGAGCAACCATATGATGACCAAAGGAGTTGAATTTTTCGGGAACATTTAGTTACTTTAGCTATTTTGTGTCCCAATGGAGATGAAAAGAACTTATTCAGTAACAAATTTTGATATCTGTAGGATGTTATCGTAGATAGATAGCTTATCAAACGCTTTTGCAGTATATGAATTGGCCGATCGTGAGAGGACCAAAATAATTAAATTTTCTGCGGGAATATTATGTTAATGTAGATATTTTGTAACCAAATGAGGATGAAAAGATCTTGTTCAATAATTCATTTTTGCTTGAGTATTACGTTTACGTAGATCGACAGCTTATCAATCATTTCTGTAATACATGTGTTGGCCGACTATGCGAAGAACATAATCATTAAATTTTCTGCAGGTTAATATGGATATCTTGCTCCATAATAAACTTTGCTATGAGTAGGACGTTGACATAGATAAATATCGCATAAAACATTTTTCTAACACATGGTTAGGTGAACCATGCAAGGACCAAAGGAATTGGAATTTCTGCGGAAACGTCTACTTCAGATATTTTGTACATAATGTAGATCAGAATTCATAGAGACATTCAAACCCAGGAATTACAAAGGAGAATTTCTTTAGGGTGGGCAGCGTATGGTAGACTAAGAGATATTTTTAACACCAATATACCGATCAGCCTGAAGAGAAAAGTGTACAACGCATGTGTCTTACCTGCGATGACTTATGGGGTATAGACACTTACACTCACAAAAAATACCATACGTAAACTACAAGTTGAACAACGCAAAATGGAAGGGCCGTGTGAGGTATTAGATTGCAAGATCGAATAAGAAATACACGCATTCTCCAAACCACAAAAGTAGAGAACGTTATAGAAAGAATCACTAGGCTGAAATGGAAATGTGCAGGACACGTTGCAAGACTCAAAGATGAGAGATGGTCAATAAGAAAAATAAATTGGAGATCCCGAGCTGACAAAAGAAGCAGAGGAAGACCACCAAGTCGTTGAAGAAACGATATAAAAAGAATTGCGGGGCATTGGATTAGAGCCGCACAAGACCGAAGGTAGTGGAAACAGTTAATGGAGGCGTATGTTCAGCAGTGGACTTAAAAAATGCTGAGAAATGATGATGATGATGACGATGAATGTATATTAGAAGAGTTAGTTCAATAGTAAACTGTGATAGCGGTAGCACCTTAACGTAGCAAGCTACCTTTACGAACCTTCTCTCAATACATGGATCAAGCTACTATATGAGGAACAAAAGAGTTGAATTTTTTTCGGACGCATCTATTTGCTTTAGCTATTTTATACTATAATGAAGATGAAGATGAAAGAACTTGTTTAATAATATACTTCAACGTTTATACGTTAACATAGATGATTTATGAAACATTTTTCTAATGCATGCATCAGTTGACCATGTGAGGACTAAAAGAGTTGAATATATTTCTGGAACGTGTGCTTACTTTAGTTATTTTGTACCCCAATGAAGGTGAAAGGAACTTGTCTAATAATAAACTTTGATGTCAGTAGGACGCTGACATAGTTATATAATTCATGAAGCATTTGTCTAATTCACGAATAGATACCTTAACAAACATTTTACTACTAGATGGATAGGTCTATCATATGGCGACCAAAAAAATTTGGATTTTCTTCCAGAATATCTAGTTACTTCAGTACAGGATCTATAGGACGACTGTACGGGCGAATAATAAAAAATAAAGTAGAGACGGAATTGTCAGAAATAGAAGAGCAACGTAGATTTGGGGCAGGAAGATCCTGCATCGAAAAATCAATCATGCATAACCAAGATACCCACTTGATGTCTATAGATATTAAAAAGGCATATGACAGTGGGCCACTCGCGAAACTACGGGAAGTACTCGAGAAGAGTGAAGTAAATAGAATGTATGTAAGTACCATTAAACAGATGTATGAACACAAGTAGAATCAAACTTGTAAATGCAATTATAGAAGAGTTTCAGGGGCTAAGGGGCTCAGACAAGACTGTTCCATGTCATCTACCTTGATTAAAGTGTATATAAGACGATCGGTAAACAACTGGAACATAAAGTGTCGGAGAATGGGTATTTCAATACCAGATAATATCTTGCATACCTTATTGCTTGCTGATGATCACTTTATCGTCGCAGGAGATGCCGAACACATTGGGTATATGGTCAGAAAACTGATTCAAGAATATAATGAGTGGGGACTTGAAATAAACCTAGAAAAAACAAAATATATGGTAGTAGGAAGCCAGAGCAGGGACATTGTGACAAACAAAGGAACGGTTAAGAGTTGCGCAAAGTACAAGTACTTATGGGTAAGACAATACAGCTGCTGAACTCAATGCTATGGAGTAAACAGATTACCCAAAAAACAAAGAGAATGATACATAAAACAATAACAGAGAGTGTATCAACGTACGGTTCAGAAGTATGGGTGGTAAATAAAAAATGCGAGTGAAGACTTAAATAGCTGGAAATGGATTCCTGGAGAAGGAGTCGTGGAATATCCAGCACAGAACGAATACGTAAGGGACCTCGGTGGTCTAGCGCAGCAACGCGTTGCCTCTCGAGGTCACACTGAATTGCGCTCGTTCCGCTGTGGTTTCGAATCTCAGCTGGGGCTACCGCATTTCAGTTAGGTAAGTTTAGAGTGCAAGCTGCATGAATGGTTAGTGTGTAAGGGACGCCGGCACCCCCCTTAAGTAATGCGAAAGCGGTTCCGGGGTGAAACGGTAGTATGAATGAATGAGAAAAGAACGAATACGTAATGACGTTATAAAGGACGGTATGGATGTGAAAGAATTAATAACATACACAGTGGAAAAAAAGCAGTTATTTTGGTACGGACACCTACTATAAAGGCAGGGTACAAGATATATAATAAATAAATGGATTCCCTGGGAAAAACGGAAGAAAAATTAGCTACTGTGCGTACACAGGATGAAATAATGTTGTACGTTCAATGACATGTACAGATCAATGACAAAATGCATGAAAATAAACACCTCACACAGCATTATTCTTAAATGAGACTATTATTAAAATCAAATACGAAGTTTTATTTAAATGCTAAGTTGAATTAATTTAATTTCAGGGTTATTAAACAAAAAACAAAGTTGGAACAAATGTGTGCTGCAAAATTGCATTCTTAAATTGAATTACGCAAGTAATTATAAAGGCAATTTTAAATCACGGATTAAATTTATTTTACTGTAGGAGAAATTAATTGAATGGATCTTCAAATACATAAAGCCTTTCAAATACTTTACCTGACATTAGCAAACAATTCCAAATTTATAAAATTAATAATTAAAGTAATATAACTAACAACTACCAAACCTGATGTCCAGTTTATTTCATTTTTCTAGTAATAATTCTTTCTGCTTACTTCCTTTTCTGTGCCCGCTGCATTGGGGTAATTCTTAGTTCGTTTGGAGTCCATTTTCCTCTGCATTCGGACAAATTGTGTAGCCTGCTTCTTGTTTAAATTCTGCGATGAAATCTACAGGCCTCCCATGTTCTAACTGGATTTCACTGGATCTTCGTTGTTTTCTATTGCAGGTAAGAAAGTGGCTTTCATCTGTTACTGATTTTCTTTTAAATCGAAGCAAAGTGTTTATAGGTTAGGCTACCGAAACCTTCCAATTATAATTGGAAGGTTTCAAAACCTAACCTATATAATAATAATAATAATAATAACCTAACTAATTATTTATTGTAGGTAGACGTTGGCAATATTTATTCGAAAATCGAAGCACTGGTATATAATTGCACCCCGTAGCACTGGGTAATATTTATAAAACTTTGGTAAGTAAACAGGAACCACATTAAAATCACGTTATTTTTAAACTTTGAGGTTAATAAACAAATACGAAATGTTGCAGGCAGCTTTTAAATACCAATTTGGCTGAGAAACTTTTAACAGTTTGTCCCCAGGATTTTATGGAAGTAACGCTACTTTTCAGAAATTTTCCTTTTACACATTTCCTGAAAAAAGCTAGCGTTGTCATAGCAACCTACATAACATTGATATTTTTTAACAAACCATAATCTACTTCGACCAATTTGATTTGACATCAAGAAAAATTAACCAATCAGAAAGCATCAAAGAAATGGGACAAATTTGAACAATAAATCATAAACTAAATAACTTAATTACATATTTGAAAACCTCACAGAAAGACAAATATTTTGACACCAAACATGACCCAAATACTATCAAAATTAAGCTAAACTTTATAAACAAAATCGATAATTTATCGATAAACAAACAAATTAACATTTAAACTTTTGAAAAACAAACTTAAACTATTAAAAATTTCGATATTTTTATAAGTACATGAACTTTCAACACATAAATATAAACAATTCAATAATTAAACCATTGTCACTGATAAAATTCATACACAAAGATGCCCTATCTAAGTGGTCAACGGCATTTGATCTTATATTTCCCTAAGGAATTGTGATAACTTAGCAATTTTCACATATATGAACGATAATGCCTAAACATTTATAAAATAGACATAAATAAACAAATTCAACATAATTGCTATGAGAAATACGACGAATTGCATCCTTGTCACAAGGACTACATTTCTATATACAAATATTACAGAATCTAAGCATTCTTTTGATGTAATTTTAGAATTTCTATCTTTGTCGATGAAAATTACCTATTTTTGCATATAAACAACCAAACTCACATTCTTTGTTTAAACAAATACAACACAAAGTTGCCTCTCAAGATACATAAATGGCATTTAGTACAATTTTTTGCCAATTTATCACATTAATATGTTTAAAATTACAAAATAGGTATGAACTTTCAAATTATAAACGTTTATAGTAATATCATTGTTATTACAGCTCAAGACTCAGTAAAAATTGTTGAAAGACATGAAAACAACCAAATGAACGCGGCTCCATTGCCAAATTTCCTTCAGATGCAAAATGCAAAACTTCCAATTCCCAACTTAAGACAACCCGAACTAAGATCGGACAAGACATCGGGTAAACTCATTTCAAAATTGTGCGTGTGAACAACTCATTTCCATACATGAAAGCTTCCTACAGCTTTATTACTTTATATTTATTTAGAATAAGTCCATTTTATCGAGTGTAACACAGCAATATATATCGACTTACTATAGCCATATTGTACGCTAATAAAGGTAAAAGAGATTTTTCCTCCAGTTTCAGCCGATTTTTAAAAAGCTTTTCAAATAGCCTGTTAGATCTACCGATTTGATCTTCTTCGATTATTTCTTGTAGATACATAAAATACAAAGTTTGATAATTTGGATGCTTTAAAGGAACACATACAATATGAAATTATTAACCTGACATTACTGTAAACATTTGTGTGAACATCTAGATCATCTACTTACATTTCGTGTTTGTTTTCTCGATTTTATTACAATTAGAATAAACAATTTTGATGTTCTTATTGATTTTTTTTAAATTCTGGATAACTGCTTTAACGTCTAGGTGTTTTGTCTAGAGAATGTATATCTCTAGTAAGATCAGTATACCAGTATCAGTATATTCAGTATGGTTTAGAAATTCAAACATATGGATACACTTTCCTTTAGGTAATTATGAATCCGTTACTATGAGCCTAGAAAATGTCTGGAAATTTCCTTAAAGTGCCATCACCCTAGCTCAATTTTGGCTAAATTAATAAGCGATTAGTAGACATATAAAAATTCAACAAGTGATGGCGAGCGTCTGCTACACAACATTATAACAATGTGTTCGTTTCAGTTTTCCAGTTTGCGATAAGTCGATAAAATTCTAAACACGAACGTGCTCCTCTACACCAAACATCTCAATATTAAAACAATATCAGATAATATGGCGTAGTAAAGAAGATCGTAAAAGGATTTTATTTCGAGTTCCAGTTTCGGACTGCTTCCGCATACAAATAAATCTTTCCCTGACTCGGACTGCAGGCGAAATGCATTTTTGATGAAGGTGCATGATAAGCCGGCGTTGTTGCAATGCAAGCGGTTATTCGACTTGCACGCTGTCAGATCAAGAACATGTTGATGGTTGTCAGTTATTAATATTTTAGGTTGTGTTACGCTGCAACTGGATTAAGTATGCAATTTCCGCAACATGCAGGATTAACAGGAAGTGATCTACTTAATCTTCACGTATACGAGAAGGTGTTTGTGTAGAACTCTGCTGATTATTTTAAACTGTGTGCAAAAGTAAAAAAAAATACTTTATGCGGAACATATCTCAAAGAAGCGAGTAATACCACCCACTATAGGTTTTCGGATCTTCAAAGTGCAATTGAGATTTAATGGAATGAAACGGAACAAAAGCAGTTATATGGTAAAAAGGAGCTATAAACGGAAATGTTTACAGCTCAATGCTAATACAAGAACAGATACGTTCAGTACTATTTCGTTGTGCTTGAAATGCTATTTCCTTGACTGCAATGTTATTCAAAAGCCATTCCATTTCCCTTATAGGAATAATACATTATTAACATGCTAAATTGTGTCTCGGAATTTTAAAAGTTGTAAGTTATTGAGTTCTTCGAAAAATCATACCATAACGCTATTACTTGACACGACACTTACTACAGGGTCCCTACGTTGGTTTGACACTTATTCACTTTTCTTGCATTCTGCACATACAAGCTTTGATCTGAGTGTCGCCTCATTATAATTTCAAAAATGAATTATATTTACCTTGATACTATTAGGTATCAATTAATTGAATAAAAAGTGAATAGTTAGCATTT
>JABXWE010005083.1:0-22972 GCA_014611495.1 Limonius californicus
TACAACCCTCTCATTTATGATATTTATCCTATTGGAGTTCACTCTCTTATCACGTGTGTTATGCGTTCACGTTGTTACTGCAAATCTAATGATTCCAATGCCACCTCCAATAAGACAAACATTTTACAAATTTATAAATACATAAATACCTAGTAAATAGATGCATAAATAAAGTATGCTCTTATATTTGCATGCTGTGCAGCGATGGCACCTCCATGGCCTGCTCATATATTTATCATAACAATACATATATTATAAAGTGTTATAATAAAAATATCTAAACTCTATTTGTTGAGCATTGAGCTAGAAGGTAAACAAACGCTTGAGTTGATTTACCGGATGTGTATTTACGTAATATTCCTTGCGTTTTTAAATTAACGTTCGCGCCGTCAAAATTCTTTTTTAAAAGAATTGGTGGTAATGAAAAGAACCATTTTTCTAAGTAAAGATGTTTTATAGACTTCTGCATTACAAATATTGACGTAAAAGCAATCGGCTGTTAAGTAGTCCAATGCGTGGTTGACAAATAGGCGCATCATGTTAAATCCCGCAATCCATTAATTAGTCAGACACAAATAAATACATAATAGTAAAAGCATTAGAGGAATAATAAACACTTAATTATTAACAATTAATATAATATAATAATAATTGCTGCTGTGTTTAACTAATGGCAAACTATTTACTGTTTAGTCAGAAGTAATTTTCATTTAACGAATCTTTTAATGTCATTCTAGTAAGACTATTATTTACTTAATTTTTGTAATATTCCGTATAAAGTCGACCTGTTAAAACTCGGCAATTGGTCATCATTGTTAACGACCGTCAAAATTTTATTTATAGTAGGTATTTCGTTTCGAAAAAAAAAATTGGTGAACCTGCACAGAAATTTACCAAGCTCAGAAATGCAAGTTTTTGGGGCAACTTGTTCCATTTTAGGAAAATAAGCACCAGGCACTATATAAACGCTCCGAAAACCGATAAGCACTGCTCAAAAAGCACACAAACTTAACCCGATAATTAACGAGTGCAAAGTAAACGTTTTGAGCGTCAATTACTCCTTAAGTAATGAGGCATTAGCGCTATCTAGCGTAGACCAATCACAACGCGCGCTCGGGTTAGTCAAACACGTGCGTTTGTTGACGTTCTAGCTCAATGCTCAACAAATAGAGTTTAGGTAAGATTAAAATAAAATTACGGCATGACCGACCACCTAAACGGCAATATATAATGGAAAGCGATCGCATTGTACAGTTACGGGACGAATACCTTAAGATGATTAATTTATACCGTTGGCAAAATCGATCAATAATTTGGTTAGATGAAACATGGTATGATACTCATGACGTCATCAGAAAAGGTTGGAGTGATAATTCAACGAACACCGTCATAGATGTTCCACCTTTTACAGGAAAGCGCATAATAATCATCCATGCTGGTAGTTGGTTGGTTTCGTTAACAACTGTTTGAAATTATCAGTAAAAAACATTAGCAGTTCCAACGCAGATTACCACCAAGATATGAACGCCGAAATGATTGAAGATTGGTATTATACATTTTTACTTCACAACATTCCGGCAAACAGCATGATTGTGATGGATAACACGTCTTACCATTCCCAAATTAAAAAGATAGCTAATCAAAGCACATCTTATACAATTTTTAAATGAAAATAATGTTTCTATTCCTGGCAATGTGAAAACTAAACCAGCTTTGTTAAAACTAATAGAACAACAGAATTTAAAAAAATTATATTTCGTTGATGAAACTGCCCTTGCAAACGGCCATACTATTTGAGTTTACCCTCCGTTTTGCGAGTATAATCCGATCGAAATAATGTGGAGCACTTTGAAAACAAACCTTAGAAAAACAAATACTTCTCCTAGGCTGTGCGACAATGTTCTGGGTCTTATCAGAGATGTTGCTTGTGAAATTGATAAACATTGGAAAAATTGTGGGAATACATCGTTAAGGTTGCTCCAAAATATGCAATCAAACCTTTAATGATTAATTTAGGAGCTGATTCATCTTCTGATATCTCAAAATTTAGTGACATCGAGTCTGAGTAAATTAAACAAATAAAATAAAATGTAAATTTGCGTTTAATTATATTAGAAAAGCGTATCAAATGTGTATATTAAGTAAGTTAAAAATAGTATTATTTCAAGGATTTCTGGTTGTATAACATATTTATTTATCCATTCACAAATTTTCCCGAATACGTTTTTCATCGCCTACCTGCAACGGTCCTAACACTTGCAGCTTATCTTTAAGTCTACAGCTTAACATTCGTTATTAAAAGTTTGGTCCAACTATCATCATCATCATCATCATCATCATCATATTAGCCCATGTTCGCCCACTGCAGGACATAGGCCTCCCCCAGACTGTTCCATCTCTCCCTGTCTTGTGCTCTTCTGATCCAATCCCCGCCAATGAAGCGTCGTATGTCATCGACCCATCTCGTCGGTGGTCGTCCTTGCAGTGTTTTACTAGTCTTGGTCTCCACTGTATTACCTTTTTGGTCCATTTTTCATCATTAATTCGTGCGATATATCCTGCCCAACTCCAATTCATCGATGTTATTGTATGTATGATATCCTTTACCTTTGTCTGTTCCCTAATCCACTTATTTTCTTTTCTATCTCTCAAGGTTATTCCTAACATTACTCGTTCCATTTTTCTCTGTGCCACTCTTAGCTTTGTAATTGATTTTTTGGTTATGGTCATTGTTTCAGCTCCATATGTGAAAACTGGCAGGACACATTGATTGAAAACTTTCTTCTTTAGTGAGTTTGGTATTTTGCTTCTGAATGTTGTATTGAACTTACCAAAGGCAACCCATGCCTAACTA
The DNA here is from genome assembly GCA_014611495.1 of Limonius californicus. NCBI lineage: Eukaryota > Metazoa > Arthropoda > Insecta > Coleoptera > Elateridae > Limonius > Limonius californicus. The sequence continues at coordinate 2,855 of JABXWE010005083.1, forward strand.
ATCCTCCTTGGTATTTCTGATATTTGGTTTTCTTTTCCTAGTGTGATTTTATGGCCTAGGTATATGTAGCTTGTAACTATTTCTATCGGAAGTTGTCGGTTATCTACATTTCGATTTGTCATCATTTTTGTTTTGTTTACATTTCACTTCAATCCAACCTCCAGAGATTTCTCTTGCAATTGTTTTATCATTTCTACCATTTCGTCTAAGTTGTCAGATATTAGAGCCATGTCGTCGGCAAATCGCAGGTTGTTTAGTTTTTGCCGGTCTATATTTTATACCCTTGTCTTCCCATGGTAATTCTCGAAAGATGTTTTCCAGCGTCAACGTAAAGAGTTTTGGAGAGATTGGGTCTCCTTGTCGTACTCCTTGACCTATCTTAAACTTTTCTGTTTTAGTATGTAATCGGATGCAGGAAGTCGCTTTGTCCTGAGTATTTTTTAATAGTTGAATGTACCTTTCATCTACTCTGCAGTCTTTTAAGGCGTTTATAACTGCCCATGCTTCGACCGTGTCGAAGGCTTTTTCGTAGTCTGCGAACGTTATAACTATTTGTTTGTTATACTCATTACACTTTTCAATGAGTACTTTGAGAGTCTGAAGGTGGTCGTTGGTGCTGTATCCTGATCTGAACCCTGCCTGTTCCGGTGGTTGATAAGAGTCTAGTTTATTAGTCAATCTATTTAGTATCACTCTTGTAAAGAGCTTGTAAATGTGTGATAAAAGACTTATGGGTCTGTAGTTATTTAAATTTCTAATGTCCCCTTTCTTGCGTAATAAAGTGATTATAGCGTTGCTCCAATCTTTCGGAATATCTGCTTCGTGTATGCATTTGTTAAATAGATAGGTTATTTTCTTTGGTGTTTCAGTGGTACAAGCTCTCATCATCTCTGGAATTACCTCGTCTTTTCCTGGTGATCGTTTGTTTTTCATCTGCCTCAGTGTGTGTCGTATTTCATCTACTATAATTTCTGGTATATCCGCTGATCCTATATTCATTATTGGGGCATTTCTATGTGATCTGTTTATCATTACTTGATTACGTCTTTCTATTTTCGGTGTGTATAGCTCTTCATAATAGTTTTGTGCAATTTGCATTATTTCAGCTCTATTGTTGGTAATCACGTTACTTTCATTGAAGAAAGAGAAGATTTCCTCTTTTCCTGTTGATAGTTTCCCTTTCAGTACTTTCCTACTGCTGTTGTCTATTGTGGTTTTTTCTATCTCACTCATGTTATATTTTCTTATGTCTTCTCTACACCTTTTCCTTATTTGTTTTTGTAGCTCTTTATATTTCGTTGTATTTGTTGCATTTTCTTGTCTAAGTCGTCTTCTTTTCTCTATTAATTTTATGGTGTCATCAGATAGTTTCTTGTTTCTTGCCAATGGTGCTCTTGATCTTATCTCTTTCATTGCGTTTTTAAATTTTTTATTTATGTCATCCCTTGACATGTCTTTCAGGTCTTTATCTTGTAGTAACTGTCCAACTATACCTGTTAGCAAAAATAAAAAAGACCCGAGAAGAACTAACAGTTCACATATTATCTGTATAATCCCATAAGATTTTTCTGAGAATATCATAATGAGGGTGTCGCTATTGAAAAACACTAGTAAGTAATTGTCGAACTGGTGGCCTAGCTGCTGATTTTTATATACACCCTATTGTTACACCATCTATGTTTAAAGACTGAAGTTTTAGGGGTACCTCTTCCTTAAGTTTATAGACTTTAGTCTGGAAACAGCAAATGAACAATATTTTAAAGCAGTTTTGCTCCAGAATGTACGCCGTTGCTCTTCCGTATTCAGCAAGTTGCAACTTTTTCTCTCCTTAGAACGGCATTGATGTACTGTCGCCTACATAAAGGCTGCCTACGCTGAAAAAAGAAATTGTTTTTCTCATTGCGTTTGCTTGCCGTTCTCGTTTGTTGAACATCAAAGATGTATGAGTTATTATAATCAGTTTAGTTCGCAAAAAATATTTCCTAATATTATGATCCGATGGAACTTTATAATGTGGATACTAATATACCAAGGTTACGTGATGTATGAGACCGAGCAGAGAAAGTGCTTCCCGTATTTTTTATTACCCATAAATAAATAAATAGATAAACAGTTGCTGTTCGTATCTGCCGATTGAAAAACGCGCTGTGGAGGCGCCGCCTGAAGTTAGCAAGTAACCCCAGATGTTAGGCCGGCCTCGGTGGTCTAGTGACGCATTTGCCTTTAGATCCAAGGGACGCGGGGTCGAACCTGGCCGTGGTCGGTGATATTTTTCTAGCGGGGAAAAATCTGAAAATGCACCTTCTGTCGGATAAGAAGTAAAGCCGTAGGTCTCGTGTCACTGCGATGGGTGAAACGTTAAAAATTACTATTGGTGTTGCAACTACCCCCAGATAGGCAAATTTCTTAGTTAGGGTGTATAATCAGTCACTGAAGCCTGCAGTGCTTAGAGATGCTTGGAAAACCGTGTCCCAGATCTCGCACTTTCAAATACAATACAATACAACCCCATATGTTATGGGAAAAAATTACAAACCGCTACCCCTCCCATCGATTGCCTAGTATAAATACGAATTCTTCTCCTATTAGGGACGTACTCGAGTTTTAGTTCGCATTAAAAAAAGTATTAGGAATACACTTTCACATAAGTTGAATCCAACAACAAAGCTGTACAAGGCTATAGAAACCTAGACATACCAACAAAAATAATAAACTAAATACGCATCAGCGGAAACTTTCAAACATGGTAAGAGTAAATAAAAAAAGCTCGAAAGAATTCGAAGTGAGAGAAGGGCCATGTCAAGTAGCTTCAATGTATTCTCTACTGTTTTATATTTTCAGAATAAAATTATAAGCATGAACAATGTTAAAAGAAGATGGACCGTGGCAAATGACAACCATCAGTATATAGCAAAGTATAGACTATAGACGATACTGGAGATTCAAGAGTATTTAGAAAGTGTAGTAAGAAGAATGGAAAGTGTAGCAACGAAAATGGACATTCATAAATGTCCAAAATCCAAATACATAATGATATGGAATAAAGAGGAAGACCCGACAGGATGAATGAAACGTAAAAAATTAACTTAGAGAATAGATACGAGGTTGTGCTGCAACCCACTACATAATTTCCCAATATCATGCGATCTTAATGCTAAAAACCTGCTCTGGAATTTATGTCGTTCGGATTCGACGTTAAACTGTAGGTCCCCCGTGTTTCTACATTAGCGCTGGCGAGAATCACGTGGCAGAGAAGAGGCCGATGCCCAGCAGTGGGACGATAAAGGCTGTTAACGTGCAAGAGAAGCAGTGACAAGTTTTTTATTTCTAGGAGTACAGAAGATGGCAATATATAAATAGTAGCTCGTATAATAAAGGGTTACAAAAGAACAGGTGCAATGATTAAGATTTTTAAACCAAGAGGTGTACCACTACATAGCACAGTGACTATACTGTCCTTTGCTTGTCACACACGAACGAGGAAGTAAAATCTATGGTGGTAAACAACCAGGTGGGCTATTCGAAAGAAGGAAGTTATGAAAATATTCGGAAAACCAGGAATTTTGCGGATTATCAAAGCACAAAGACTGCGGTGGTTAGGTTTAGGACAGAATTAAAACACCTACGTTTGAGAAAATATGCTTTGCAGATTTTATATAAATAGAATCGTAAGTTGCCTTCTTGGATAAATTGCTTTTTGGTCGGAGATCTTCCTGAGAACTCTGAAAAAGAATATATTTAAACAAAATCGACAATGTATAAAATGGAAGGTGCTTGGGAAAATGAATAAATAAAATTACAATAATTGCCAACCTCAACACCGCGAAGTGAATAGAAGAACAGGTTAAGAAAGAAAGAAAGAAAATAATTTAAGTAGTATTATTAATGTATTTAGAGGTACAAACCTTATATAATTTAACAGAAAATAGAGCTTAATTTGAGAGCTGGAACATTATTACTACGCTTTGAGGATGATACTTTGTGAATATCTTTGCCAAGAGAATTTCATAAACGATGGAAAAATATTGCAAACTTGTTTAATAGTTTATATTGAAAAATATGAGAAATTTTAACAATCCTCAAATACAGTGAATTGGTTTGTTTATTCCATAGCGAAACTGTAACAAATGGTGCGATTTTCATATTAAAATGGCACTCTTAGCTCTATAGAGTGATTATGGCAGAACATTGTTTCTAGAAGTTCTCGTAGTAGCATATCTATACATACAAGATGTTTAAAACATACGTTCGGATATTTTACCCACTTATAGATCTCATCAATATAAACAAAAAGTCGTAAATAAACATGGGTTCGAAAATCAACCGTTTTCGAGATACAGCCAAATTGTTTACGCAGACTAGGAGTGCAGAATCGTATTTTATTATCACGTCTGCTACGGAAGTGGATAAAACAATATTTTTTGAGTCCTTGCAAGTGTCAATATTGTTATTGTTGTTGTTGGAATATGTATACCAACGCCGAAATGACAGAAATGCATTTCATGTTTGGTAAGGCCAATGGTGAGGCACGTCGCTTGTATCCCGATGCATTTCCGAACCGGGCACTTCCGTGTGACAAATATTTTATAAATTTGCATCAACGTTTATCCGAAGTTGCCGCATTTAAATCAAGAAACGGTGCTGGTGGTCGGCCTAGATCAGTTACTACTCCTGAAGCGGAACTTAACATTTTAAGGAGGATTGGAGAAAATCCAGGTACCAGTACTAGAAGACTTTCTGCCGAAGCAAATATTAATGCTTCCCTAATTTGGAGAATGCTACGTGAGGAGCAATTGCAATTGTACCCATACCATATTCAAACGGTACCGGCTCTTATTGTGCGTGATTATGCTGCACGTCTGGTGTTTTGCCGATGGGCACTGACAAGAGTTGCGGAAAACGCAAACATTGTTAATGAAGTCTTATTTACTGACGAAGCTATTTTCACAAGAAATGGCATTTTTAATTTCCACAACAGCTATGGTTGTTCAGATGGAAACCTTCATGCTATTATTCAATCGAATCATCAACAACGATTTTCAATTAACGTTTGTCTTGGAGATTTTGGAGACCTTTTTTCTTCCGAGCCGTTTGACTGGCCAATTGTATTTTGAGTTTGCGTAATGCCTTGCTACTATTGTTAGAAGATGTACACCTCATTCATAGAATGAATATGTAGTTGATGCACAATGGGGCTTCTACACATTTTTCAAGCATGGTCATAAATTTCCTAAACGAAAATTACAACGGTAGGTGGATAGGGCGATGGGGTCCAGTTGTGTGATCATCTAGATCTCCTGACTTTCGTATTTGGGGGTATTTATAGTCGTTAGTTTATTGAACCCCTGTGAATAATTTAAACGTTCATATGAATCCGGGAATCTTAGAAAGAATGCGGCGTTCATTTTTACGGAGATGCGAAGGATGTGCACAAATGGAAGGAGGACATGTAGAACACCTACTTTAATTATTTGTAATTAAAATATTTTATTTTCACGGCTATTTGTTTTAATGGGTTGGAACTTATTGAAATAACAAGCAATATTTATTTTCTTTAAAAAAACTCCATATCTCTAAAATGGTTGATTTTCGAACCCATGTTTATTACAACTTTCTTGTTTATATTGATGAGATCTATAAGTAGGTAAAATGTCGGAACGTATTTTTTCCACCCTGTGTAATGGTTGTTCAAAATTAAAACCGTTCGGAGTAGACCATGACTTTATCAACGTATGATCTCTCTTAACTGGTACAGTGTAAACGAAAGCCACCGGTTAGGCAGCCCCTTTAACGTAAAGTTTGTGGGTTTGCCTACCTTGCGTCTTTAATTTACACTGTACTTATGAAAGGAGAACATATTTTGATTAAGCCATGGCTTAATTATTGAAAACTATTTAACAAGCGCGCAGTTTGGGTGCCTTCACTATAGTTAATAATCGGACTTCATTGTTTTCTTGGTTTTCTTATAAAGTGAAACAAAACGAAACAAATATATACCAGCCATTCTACCATTTTTAGTGCCTACAGACTGGTTAAATTATTCACCGTATTTGGTAATTACCCTGTATATCATGTGATGTTTTCATTATGGACGCCGTAAATCTCTCACTGTAAGCGGATGTCCCGAAGCAAATAGTTTTATAAAATATTTTCGATTACTCCAATTTCGCGTCAAGCGTTCTTAATATAACTCTTCACTAGAATAGTTAGTTATTAGACAGTGTAGAAAAATCGAGCTCATTTCGTCTTTTCCTTGTACTAGTACTAGTTTGCTGAAGTACACAAGCGCTCCCATTAATTAGTTAGTCAAAATAAATAGCTAGCCATTTATATATCTTTTGTTGCGCAAATAAATTATGCGATGTTACACGTCTTGCTACATCCAGTGGCAGAAGTTATATCCTTTGTATAAATTTGCACCTTCTACGTTTTCGTTGGATATAGTAGAGAACGAAACTTTAATAAGCTTACACCATTTTTACGGTAACTTACTTTGTGATGTTATATTTTTGGGTTTTTCATAAATATATACATATTTTTCGATTTCCATATAAAGCGAGTAACCAGTAGAAAAATACCGTTACTCGGCTATTAATCATCTTAGAATAAGTTGTTTTGAATAAAAACTTTTCAAGAAGTGTGTATCTACACGGCGATATGTAGGAATACTGTTTTTGTTAAATTATTTTTAATTGTGATTTCTTGTAAGATTTTTCTTAAATACAAACTCAAGTTTGTAGCTTTAAATACTGTTACGGGCCTGTTGAATGTTTTCGTCAGGCCGCAACAAAACCGATGGAAAAGGTTCTTCGACTTGCACAGGGAGGAGGGAGAGTTCGCCGAACACGATTATCGGAAGAAAGTCTTTACGATGTATGGGTTATCTCAAAATAAGTTTGCGCCACTCTTCCAAGTCGCAGCTATACGTAGATCATCGTGAAAGGGACAGGGACCGACAGCTTACGGGGATCGAACCTACCTTGCCTCAGTTCTGCTGATGAAATACACACAAATAAGTTCACAAGACAACCAGTCATAGGTTGCCAAACAATGGTTAAAATGTGTTGTTTAAAATAAGAAATGCTGGCACATTTACAAGCCAACAACGTTTAAATCAGTACCAGAGCCGAACCTGTTGTAAATTAAATATGAATAATAAAAAGGCGGCAAGACGTCCGAATCTATCGGTTCAAAACCCCACTGGCTACGACATTTACGGTAAGATTAAAAAAACGACAAAAAAGTGGATAGTCAGTATCAGCAAATACAATGTAATTACTAAATCTTTTAAAAAATTTGTAACAGAATGTTGCTTTATATCTAGACAGTACGACTGCATTTTCGTGTCATAAATTGCACTTTATAGAGAAATAGTCAGTGCTCACAATTTTCACTACTAGTTTATAATGCGGATATTTTATACCTTAATACGGAGTCGGCGCAGAGGAAGCCAGAGGACAGGTTAACTTACGGTCGGTGACGCCCTCCAAGGAGAGAGAGAGAGGCGAGGGAAGAAGACAGCTAAGCTGACGTAACAGGATGGTAACGTCAGAATATTTCAGCAGGTTTTGAATTTAAACAACGGTGAAAATATTGACAAAACTAGGTGTTTCAAACGCCAAAAGCAATTTTGCTGAAACGATTGGTCTTCGCGGAAACGAAAAACGAAACCACACGGCGTTCCCGTATATGGTTGCTGCTTGTATACGACTATCCGACTTAATTGTCGAACTTTAATCAGAAAACGGCAATTTACAGAATAACTAACATATGTCTGAATTTTAACAGTGTTCTATCAAGACTCTTCGCCCCGCGGGTAGCCTGCAGGTTTCGGTTTCTTGAACAACTCTCAGTACCATTTCTTGGAACTGACTTTAAAAGTGTGTCCAAGCTGTTTGTAGAATTTTAGCCTGTGCTCACCAATGACAGGATGCGAAAAAGCTCGCAACTCTAGGGATATCTCGAAGGTAGCATGAGATGTGCTATTTACGAATTATATAATAGAATAAATTTAACGGACATTAAAATTCAACTTTAAGTGCTGGAAAACAGACGGACCTCACAATACTATGAGGTTGCATTCGGCTACATTAAGCGTGTCTATATAGCAAGGCTACATTTTGCATACATTGAATACGAAACCAATATTCAACAAAAAGCACTTCTAAAGCAATCTATTATGGGATACTAAATATTTTAAGAAATAATGTTGTGGCAAAAATAGTCATTCATCACAGCCTGATTGATCTTCCATGTCACACCATACATCTAGAATATTAAAATTCTACATAAAAATAAAACTGTCGTTTAAAGACAATAGTAGCGTAATACATATTTTACTAATTTAAAAGCACATATGCAGTAGAACTAGTGTAAACAATTTAGATTTCATGATTAGTTAGCCAAACTTTATATTATGTTTGCACACACTGCTCCAAGAAATTAACGCACCAATTATTAATGTTGTGCTTCAACCAAATGAATGGAATGAATGCCTGATACAAACCTGATAGACCCATGTTACTCTTGGTCTGTTTTTACATATTTAACTTCGTTAAAAAAAATTAATCAATTTTACATGTACATTTACAATTTACTTGCAGTTTCGTTTTACTTTAAAACGTATTAAATCGTGTAGCTGTCATAAAAAATTGCCTGTACGACCAGTCTTATTTAAAATGCAACGTATCTCAAGAAATGTAGGTCGTGATGAATGTGTCACAGCCCTTACTTTGTCCGAAGAAGAGTATTCTTTCCGCGCTATCGCTAACAGGCTTGGGGTGAACCACACAACCATTTCTCGTCATCCAGCATTTCAGAGAAACTAACGAACATGACAGGCGACCACGTACTACTACCGCTGTAGAAGATCGTTTTCTTCGAATGCGTGCACTAAGAGAGCGCTTTCCCACCACAAGAGCCCTCCACAGACAACTTTCAGCAGTACATAATGTTAGCAAGTTAGCATTGAAATCGATCGCTAACGTCTTCTGGAAGGAAATCTGAGAGCCAGATTACCAGATACTGGCCCACAGTTGACTGCAAACCGCAGACATAGATTGGATTTTGCTAGAAACCACTTGAATTGGGAAAATGAAGATTGGAGACGCATTTTGTTCACAGACGAGTCCAGATTTTGTTTGGAGAGTTGTGATAGGCGCATTCGCGTTTTTAGACGTCCAAATGAACGATATACTCAATGTAATTTTGCCCCCACGACTGAATTTGGCGGTAGCTCTACGTCTGGACGATATTCAGCTTGTTTCTGTATTCCTCTAATATATGCTGAACCACTTTTCTTTCAAAAGTTCCTACAATATTGTTCAGATTTTCAAAAATCAAAAGTGTAAAAGCTTTTAGATTAGATTCTTCTATGTTCAATACCAAACCATTTTACTTAGTATGCTGATAGTAACTTAAATACAATCCTGTTGAATAGTTTTTGAGAGAATAAACAACGCAGGTATTCCTAGCCATTGCAGATCTTCCCAGAGAAAATTTAATAAGGACCCTAAACACAAGTGAGGATACAATTTCACTAAAATTAATTTTGGACAAAGGCTAATTCAGGGATCTTTATGAGGAGCGTTCACATTTAAATAGGAATATATTTATAAAAAGGGCTCTACAATAATACAGTGATGAAATTGTATTACTTTTCAATGTAGTCCCTCTGCTTAGGGCGGCAGTTGCGCCACTGATCTGGAATCTTTCTAATACCTTCCTACAAGAAGTATTGGGGTTGCATGTGTATCTACTCTTGAACAGCTTCGATAACATTATTTGACGAAAATATTTTACCGGCAAATTTTCTTTTAGTGGACTAAATAAATACAAATTGGAGGGAGCAAGATTAAGATTGTATGCTGCAGGTACACAATAATGTTCCCTTGACTTTACCAGCTAACAACATGTTTTACTCTTTTTAGCATTGAAAATGTGGTGTGATACCCTGCATGCTTGCACGTTTTGATTCAGGAGTAAAATAATGTACTCAGATTACATTAGTTGTTACAATTGAGCCCAAAAATCCATCTCCTCTCTCATATCGCTGGAGAAAAGAAGAAACGATTTGCAAACGATCCACCACTTGTGTTCTTCGGTCAACAAGTATGGAATACACTTGGCACTCATCTTACTATATCTAATTTATTCTACTGTATCAAATTTGCTTGTTAGCTTAACAGGCTAGTTGTAAATTGACAGATAAAAGAAATTGTTATTATTAGAGTAAAGTCGTGAATGTGGAATAGGTTGGTAATGGAATAGTCGTATTTCTTCCAAACTACCAGTACCACCCAGGAGCTGTGATGTAAAATTGCTAGCTCTTAAGTAGATTTCTACGCATTTGGAAATGGTACAGCCTGTCCGCCGTTCATAACCTAAAAAAATCGGTGTTTGTGTGTAACCTAAACTTGCAGTACTGCAAATTTGGATACATACAACTAAGGTACGTTTGTCTCCATATCTTGTAATGATTTTTTATTCGCTTTAAGTTTTAACCAGTTTTCAATAGCTCATTGTTCATTTATTGAGGTACGATTGTAACGTTGCGCCCCGCTGCTCATACGTGGCGCGAACGCTCCAAAAATTTATAACCTGGGTAGTCTCTGGAGTTGTCCAGAATTCAATTGTAAGTGCTTGAAAAAAATAAATTTATTAACCTACGTAAGGTGCTAGGTACATAAGATGTATAAATTAAATAAATATGAAACTCTAATTAATTTTTACAAATCAAATGTATTTCGCCGCCACTGGTTTTCGCTGTAGTCCCAATGGTTCGGCCGTACTGGTCGATGGAACGACTGCCAGCTGACTCTGGTAGATCCAACTTCCTTCAGTGGACAAAATGGCCGCCGCTGTCACCTGTACGAGTCCAACATAAACCAACCAATTAGCCTTAATTTGTTGTTGCCAAGAAATTACATTTCCTTGCGATCGGGTAAACGGTTTTCGGGATTCGTGATAGTGAATGATACACTTTCCAGTTTAAGAATGTGGGCTTTAATGAAATCAACCGTGACAGTCTTTGTGCAAAAATTCACCGGTGTTTCAATCGACGCCAGTAGCTTCCAGAATAAACAATCTGTGTGTATTGAATTGCAAACGTTACTGTAATCAATCTTGAAACAGGAGATTTCTAAGTAAATCAGTTTTCCTGGAAGTCAAAACTCAACCTACGCGGTTTTTAATAGTACAGTTGTGTTACAAATAATTCAAATTCGCTTTGCTTAAATTATTACTCGTATAGGACTCTGACTTTTACATTGAAAATGTCTGGTACACGGACAATGCACTCTAATTAGTGGACTAAAATTCTCCAGCTTCTTTAACGAGAATGGGGTTTAACCTCCCCACAAATTTGCACAAAAATTTACTCTGCGACAGAATTTGTGGATCGTTTTGAACTGTTCAAAATACTCCAAATCAATTGAAATCTTCTAGCGGGACTTACAAAAATTTGCCGTTTCGTGAAATTTCTCCACAAATTCCGACAAACCTTGTACAGGGTGTTCAACTAATAACAACAGTAATACTTACGGCTTATTAACCCCGTTGATTCAGACACCAACCTTATAAGCCTTAATAATCTTTATACAGAATTTTCTACTGATGTCCACCGATTCAAACACCGGTTAAACAACAATAAAAATGTCTGTCTCAGGGAAAACGGACTACTGGGCACTCAAATGAACAAGCAAAGCAAGTTAAATACTTATATCTACTAACTTTACTGTCAAAAAAGTCCTGGAAGTCCAACGATTTCGAACGGCGGTATGATTTAACAAATGACCCCAACAGCTACCTAGTATCGACGGACACTAGCTCGCTCAGCTTCGGACTCGGTAACTGGAAAATCAAAATTATTAAATTCGGTAATACAACGGCAAAAATACTGGAAAATTATGAATTCACTTGCATGTAAGTATAAGGAATTATTAAACGGATTCTACTAGACTGGTTAATTTCAAGAAAGGATTTTCAACACTAGGATCTTTAAAAATATTCTTAAAGAAGGCCGAGGAATATTTTCTGACTTTTGATGAAATCAAGAGCCAGGAAATAAAGTTATTTCAAATGGCCGCGCTCGTGGTTTTATACGGACCCTTTCTCCACTTCCGTCATGCGCGCTCCCCCCTCTGGTTAGAGAGGGACGCTTGTTCTAGAACATTCCACGTCGCGGTTGTGGCAGATGTTTGTTGTTGGAGCTACTTTTATCTTCAAAACGTTGAAACTTCGTGAACTTGGTAATTAAACCAAATTATGCACTGGTCAACATTTTGGCCCGTTACACGGTAATGGGGAATGCAGCAAATGACGTTTGGGTTTGCGACTTTTGCTTGTGAAATGTACATTAACATAGCTTATTAATTATTATCTATGTTTTACTTTATTAAAAATTTAAGACATTATTGTTTTTGGCCTCTTTTACAAAATAACTATGTTTATAGTCTTTCAGTTTTGTAATATTATGGAAAACATTTACCATTCTACATTACCGACCGGGAGTATTCCACATTAACATACCAATTTCTCAAATTGTAAAAATGTCTCATTTCACCTCGAATCAATGTAAAGTGTTTTTCTCTTAATCAATTGCTTTCATTAATTATTTATCAACCATCGACCCCATGGGGAACATATAAACGAAAAATTAGATTCCTATGATTTTTTAAAATAGTTTTTATCTAAAAACAAAGAAAAGTATTCTATATCCACCGACTTTACTCTAGGTATTATTGGTGTAGATTGGTCAATAGGAAAATGTATCTTTAAAATTAAGAAAAAATCTAAACTGTGTAGAAATTCAAAATGTTATGTTATTTTAGTACCATACTATGATACAGTACATCATAATTCCACATTAATACTTCGGTTATAAGTAAATAGAACTCAGGTGAAAATTAAATAAATATCAAGAAATTATGTCCTCTTATAACTGAAGTGCTAGATCTAATTATGTTCTATTGATGAAGTTGATATCAATTTAGTTATTTCATTACTTGAAGTTTTGTTTAACAGTGAACTGTACAAATCGAGTTCTTATTGCCATTTGATGGCAGAACTGGTATGAAAATTAATAATACAATTAAAATGTGTAAACCAGGATTGTCTTAAATTTTGTTTATTATTACGCTACGAAAACACTAAGAAATCATTCTTACTCTAGTACTAAAGCGATCTGAAGAATTTAAATGTTTGTTTAATTAGAAAGGCATAACTATTTTCGATTAACTAAACCGCACCAGTTATCGTTACCAACAATAATACAGTTCATATCTTTAGCCAACATATCCAAACATAAAATTTGAAAAAAATATGAATTTTGCATACGGTTCAATTTCACTGGGAAACCCTGTATACGTATAGTTGAAAATAAAACAGCCACGAAATATATTAAGTTTTCATAAAACCGCCTTCGTAAATTATTACTGACATTAAATAATTCTGAGATGGTAGAAACTTCTGCAAAATTGATTTAAGTTGTATTTTGTTACTCTTAAAGTTGACTTTTTTGCTGTGAAAATGGGTTCAACAAACCGACTTAAACTTTAAACGATGTACTGAAAGGAATGTTTGCAACTTTAGTATTTATGAATATTGCCTTTTGTGCTGAATCTTTCTTGTAAATTTCTTACATCTGCATTAACTGTTCTACCGTGTTTCAGAATATCAACCAAAAATACTTTTTTCCTGTCCCAAATAACAGTACCATAAGGTTTCAGTTATCGAACGTTTGCTTGAACTGCTTGGCTTTGCGGGAACCCGCATGGTTCCACTGCATTTGATTGTTCGCTGGTTTTCCTATACATCCGTCAATATCTTGGGCACCCACTTTGCATAAATTTTGTGGTACGGTAGCATATTGGTGACAATTTTCTACAGTACTATGTGCTCAGTTTCATATGAAATGCACCACCCATTAAAAATAAAGCTACGTGTTTGAAAATTTGCTAAAATAATGTTTTATTATTGCGTATGAAACGATCACTATTTCCATTAAAAAACTCAAGTGGTTGTAGTGTTCGTCTACTGTCTCTCATCAACTTGTTGCTTAGAAACAAAATAATATCTAGTACACATTGATTAGTTGTTTCGAGATTTTGTTACATTTTGTGACAGAATTAATGTTTTAAAATGCCTCCAGTAAGACAACGCAGAAATTTTAACCACATTTCCGATTTTGATGGAGGTCGAATTATCGGCATGAAAGAAACTGGACTTTCTTTTTGTGAAATTGGTAGAAGGATAAATCGGGACCACACTACAGTTGCACGAATATGGTCAACTTGGTCAGAAGAAGGCATTCAGCGACATCGTCCAACTGGTAGACCTCCACGTAGCAGCAATGTTTGAGAAGATCGATTTCTTCGAAGAACGGCTGCACGAGACCGCTTACAAACGAAAAGGTCTGTTGCTGTAAACTGGATGCGAGCTCTTCACCGCCGCGTGTCAATGGCAACAATTTACAGAAAAATCTCTTCTTTAGGACTGCGATCCTACAGTCCATTCCAACGGTTTCCTTTAACTGCGCATCACAAGGCTGTAAGACATTGTCTTCAGTGACGAATCAAGATTTCGTTTGTGGGTAAATGACGGCCGTAGGAAGGTACGTCGATATCGAGGAGAAAAACGAAATCTAGAGTTTGTTGAAAGACGCCATACAGGTTTAACACCTGGAGTTATGGTTTGGGGTGCGATTTGATTCGGTAGAAGATCACCTGTTGTATTCGTCTCAGGCAGTTTAAATGCTCATCGCTATATTCATAATGTCCTGGAACCGGTCTTAGTACCATTCATGCAGACGTTGCCGAACTGTATTTTCCAACAGGATAATGCACGTCCACATACTGCAAACATTACCAGAACGTACGTCCAACAAGCACAATTGAAAATGTTGCCCTGAGCTGCACGACCACCGGCGGGACATGATGGGCTGGCGACTAAGATTATTGCCAAGAGTTCCTAACAACTTAGACGACCTGAGGCACCAACTTGAGATTATATGGAACGAGATACCCCAGGAGAACATAGACCACTTGATAGAAAGCATCACGACGAGTAAATGCTTGCATTGCTGTTCATGGCGATGTTACATATTATTAATTTTGTTTTCGTTGTTGTTATTGTTCTTATAATTATTAATGTTTTTTTTTATTAAAACCTGATCATTTCATACGCAATAATGAAACATTATTTTAGCAAAGTTTTAAACCCGTAGCTTTATTTTTAATGGGTGGTGCATTTCATATGAAACGTAGTGCATATGAAATTAGAGGAAAATTTGCGTCTATTCCGAAATCGTGAATTTTCGATCTTCACAAGTTTTATGATTTTGTTTTCCACAAGATCATCGACGACAACAGAAGCTGTCCCACTTCGTTTCTCATGGTGTAAGTTTGTTCGACCATCTCTGAAATTCGTACGCCAGTGTTTGAACTTTCCTTTACTTTACTCGTATAATACTTAGACCATAAACCTCATATAATTGACAATAAATTTCGCTAAAGTGACGTGTGACTAGCTCATCAACCACTAAAGTACCTCCATAATTGATCAAATTGACTGCTCCTCTCATTCGGCGTGAATATTTAAACAGCCCTTAGTTTCCGAATAAGCCTCATAATTTACATATACTTTTGTAATGTTTCAGAGATGCATTAGTTCTAATAGTTTTTGCAAAAATTAATTCGCGTATTAATTTTATTTCTAGTTCAAGGAACTCGATTGTTATTATTAAAACATATTTAATAGTTAACAAGTATAAAAAAGTACAGGCGAAGTACTCAGCTTCGCCCTTATTTCCAGAGGGACAAAAAATTTAGGCTGTAATTACTGTTGTAATGGGATTTCGCGTTTAAGTACCTCATATAAAAAATTACCATCCACTTTTTGTTAAATTATTCAATAAGGTGTATTTCCAGTTTATTTTCCACGTAACTTTCTGACACTTTTATTTACCATTAAAGACAATTAGTGATTGCTCACAGTCCCTGCTAATTGATGACAATTTCCCTAGTGTATAGTAGGGGTGTCAGTCTCATATTATAAAAATGATTGTTAGTTAATTAATAATATGTAACGTTTGATTAATACGCGCGTCACCTGACCTACTTATTTTTTTCCATTTTGCGCTTTCCTTCCAACACTGCAATATCACGAGCTAATTACATTCGCAAAGGTCTTCATTATTACGTTTTGATGCTTCTATTTAAATACTTTATATTTTTTACTTTTCTGTTTCCCGTCTTTGCTGTACAAATTCGCATTTGTGCCGAGCTTTCGGCAGCACCCAAAGTTTCCCGTTTAAATTTAAAATATCCTGCTCCGAATTTGGGAAAAACTAAATCTCATTGAATATTTCATTTCCTGCGAGAAAGTTGGCTCAAGTTCTCGTGTTGTTGAATTCCTAATCGATAACATTAATGGATAGGCAGAGTGGAAATTCCTGCAGACGTATTTAAGCCCAGAGAATGTTCATCCCTGTCGCGACGACAACAAATAAATCGATCAGTTTGCTCACGAACGGAAAATAGCCACAACAAAATTAATTAAGCACGTTTTTCAATTAATGTCTAGGTGGAGGCGCGGGAGCGTTGCATGTTGGGTTAGTTTACTTAATTGGACCCATAAATAAACAATGAACGACACGTGCTATTTTGACGTGAAAGGGCTAATATGTTCAACCCCTAAGAGATTCAATTCAAGCAAACTGGTTGTGTATTTACCCAAGCCAATCAAACAGCTTTTATTTAACTAAACGTTGAATTTACGGGAATTGATGCAAAACAGCGGTGGTTAATTTACCCTATTTGAAAGTTAAAGAAAGTTTGATGAAGTAATTATCGCCGTTGAAAGAGTATTTGACACATTTTTTTCTTTTAGATTAATCATTTTATATTATTTAAATGTCATTAACAGAGTTAAATTGATAATTCTGATAGTTAGGTTGTGTCCAGCGTAACCGAGGATGTTTTCCTCAGGGTCAGATTGCATTTTATGATGTATGTATTATAATATGCCTTTGGTATCCTAAAGTAAGTTGAAGATATGCCGTCTATCTACAGCATAATGGGAATCTGCAGCTTATGGAGTGCATGCACTTCAAATTCACAGCAATTTTATGGAAGCATGTCAGGTATTTTAAGTAGTCTTACTCCTCGAACCGTTCAAGAAATTCTACGTCCATGGTAATACGCCATGATTATCAGCGTTAAAATATTCCGTTTCTTGATACACACAAGAAACAACCACCCTCTGGAAAGCAATTACAAGAAGAAGAGATCAATTGGTGGGACACATCTTCAGACATGGAGGCATACTGCTCACTATTATGGAAGGCAGAGTGGATGCGGCCAATTCTAGAGGAAGACCAACATTAAGTTACATAAAACGAATAGTGGAAGACGTCGGAGCTAGAAATTATAATGAAATGAAAAGATTGGCTCAGGACAGAAGAGCATGGGGCGTTGTACCAAACCCATTTAATGATTGAATACCCAGAGAGAGAGAGAGAGATATCCACATCTCCCTGGTATCGTCATTTTTCGACGTTTGTTCCTGTCTATTAGATAGTTATTAATTTCTAAATGTCGTTACACACCTTTTTATTCATCTACTCTCAGATGTTCTCACTGCTTACTTCCTCTCAAGTTTTGCGACACTTATTTTGTTCCTTATCCAGGCATTGGACCTTCTCCTTTATTATATTAAGCCTAGCATCCATCCCCTTTTCCATTTTTTTTGTGCTTTTTAGTTTGCCAAGCATGAACTTCGGAATCCAGATTTTGGATGTTGAAAATCTAAATCAAACATTGCTTTAAGATTTCCATAAGCAGTAAGTCAAGTTTGATCCTTTGGGTCACTTCTATTGCTTGGCGGTCTTTTGCCAACGATATTCCAATATACCAAGGGGCGGTCTCTATTACCAGCATAGGATATAAAAAACATTTGGATCAATGCATCTTGACGTTTTTAATATTAGTCATAGGTAAACAGATGCGACGCGTTTAATTTTTATCACCTTAGCATTAACTATGACTTTAATGTGAAAGCAGCCAGTTACAGTTTTGCGTTTAATTAAAAAAAATTAAAAATTAAATTAACAACAGTACATCGAATTTTGAGGAACTTTGAGGAACACGGGTGGCTCTCTCCAGCCAACGATATCAGAACGTTACACCCAAGAAATATTAATCAAGAAATGCAAGAAGTAAGCGTATGTGCTACTGTAGAAGAAGATCCATGCCAGTCTTCTAGAAATATTGTTCAAGATATTCTCATTCACACTACCCCCGCCGTCCCGAACCGCTTTCGCATTACTTCAGGGGGGTGCGGGCGTCCGTTATATATACTCAGTGACATGGAAATCGCAACACCAAGAAGGGGTAGGAATTTTTTGACCAAATTTGGAAGCCACGTTTAACTACTAAAAGGTAGCAATTTATTAAAATTTTATAGAAAAAGAACAAAATATAAACATAATTTTTATTAATAATGGGTTGGTCCCCGCCTATTGGTTACACCCTCCCCCACTCTTCGTGAAATCGATTCTAGCAGATGGTCGATTTCCGCTTGAGGTATTGTGTCCCAAGCAAGCCGTAATTCGTGCTGTAGAGCTTGCAGCGTTTGCGGAGGATGCAGCAAGTTCCTCAGTCTTCTCCCCATAATGTCCCAAACATGCTCGATGGGCGAAAGATTGGGAGATCGGAGTGGCCATGGCAAGAGATTGACATTATCCTCTGCAAATCGGTCCATAGAACGTCTTGCAATATGGGGACGGGCACCAAATTTTGAGGAACACGAGTGGCTCTCTCCAGCCAACCATAACAGGACGTTACACCCAAGAAATATTAATCAAGAAATGCAAGAAGTAAGAATATGTGCTGCTGTAGAAGTAGATCCGTGCCAGTCTTTTAGAAATATTGCGCCCGATATTCCCATTCACATACACACAGACTAACCCCGCCGAAACCGCTTTCGCATTACGTCTGCGGGGTGCGGGCGTCTAGACAGGTGTAAACGGACAACACAGCGAGACAGTGTAGAGAGATAGTGTAGAGAGACAGTGTAGAGAGACAGCGTAGACAGAAAATGTAGACGGACAGTGTAAATAGCCAGTGTAGGCAGACAGTGTACACAGTGTAGGCAGAGAGCGTAGACAGAAAATATTGACAAACCATGTAGACAGACAGTTGTAACAGATACTTGTGACAAACGGGCGCGGAAAAGGGGCGGGGTAAAGCGAGGGATAAAGGTCTTCGCAAATGGGCACGGTATTTGGGCGGGACAAACGGACATGACAAAGGGGCGGGGAAAGGGTCATGGTAAAAGGGCGGGGGAAAGCGGCGTGGTAATTGGGCGCGGTAAAAGAGCTGGGCAAAGGGGCGGGGTACACGGACGGCGTAAACGGGCGGGATAAACGGGCAGGGTAAACGGGTAAATCTATTAATTATTCCAAATTTTGAAGTTTGTATTGTAAGTATTGAATGAAAGATTCTATTCTATGTCTTAGTGCGCAAAATATTGAAAAATGCTAGTAAACAAAGTAGTAGGAAATGTTTTCGTTCAGAAAAACAGCGTAAATAGACAGTGTAGGCAGACAGTGTAGACAGGCAGTGTAGACAGGCAGCGTAAACAAACAGTATAAACAGACAGTGTAAACAGACAGTGTGGACAAGCAATGTAGACATACAGGGTAAATATACAGTGTAGGCAGACAGTGTAGACAGAAAATGTTGATAAACAATGTAGACAGACAGTTGTTACAGGTACTTGTTACAGAAAGTGTAAACGGACAATATATATGCAGACAGTGCGGGCTAAACGGAGGGGGTAAACCTACCAGGAAAAGGGGGGTGGAAAGAGGGCGGGAAAAGGGGCGGGGTAGAGGAGAGGGAAAATGGGCGGCGACAATTGGGTTGGGTAGGGACGGGGGAAAAGCGGAAAAGGGGAAGAATGCGGGCGTCCCTTATACAGATTGTCTCGATTTTTTTTGAAACATAGCAATGAGTGCAACAAGGACAGACCGTAGGAGATGAAAGGTGGGGAATTTAAGTATCTATGGTTATTATGAAAATCAATTTAACATATTTGACATAATAAATGTAATTGTAT
>JABXWE010005084.1:0-63393 GCA_014611495.1 Limonius californicus
CCTAATAATTTCATTTATATCTTCGTTTTCACTGCTGGAATCCATTAAAATTAAATCCGCTTTAAATTTTTTTTCAACTGTCACTTTTATTTACCATCGTAACCATATGAACTCAGCGGTAACTTGAAATATCAGAGAATTTTTTGGAAATAATCGAGAAAATAATTATTACTGTTACTTTCTTATTTTTTTGACTGCTGTAGAAAAAAAGTTGTTTGTATTTCGTGCACAATTCGTGTTTTAATGGCGCTTTCGAATGAGGTTTGAGTCTCGACCTAACGGTCTCGACTAAAACTAACATTCTCATGCGCCATTAAAAAAACACTCATTTTGCGCACTTAATACAAAAATAACTATTAAAATGTATTTAAATTTTTTATTGGTTTCTTTTTTAATATGTTTTCATAATGTACTAAATTATTGTAACTAAAAATAAAACATTGTGATATTTGGCTGATTTGGTATTAATAAAAATAATTATAAGTAAATATGTAAACATTATAAATATTTTTAACTGTCATACATTAATAATTGACAGTTTACATTTCAAATTTTATTAAGATATTTATTTACTTAATTGATTACTGCAAAGAGCAATTACAATTATATATTACAATATTGTAAATTTAAAGATGTTAACAGCAGAACATAACATTTTCATATTAGAATCTTGTTTTCTTAATGGTACAAAAAATGAAACAGATAAATGGCAATATTCATTTCAAACCTGTTGCACAAAATTTCAACAGCCATATTGGAATGAGGCTGGAAACTTCACCTATAACAATTTCTATCATACTGTTAAGCTTATTGTGAATAATTTTTGAGAATTTGGAAGCGTTAAAAGTAAAAAATGGATCAGGAAGATCTGTGGAAAGAACTGCAGAAGTTATTGATAATGCCAGGGATATCATGGATGCAACTTCAGCTGGTCAGAAAACTAAGCTAAGAAATTAATTTGACATACGGTACATGCCGAACAATTAAAAAATAAGATTTAAGCATGTTTCCATACAAAATGCAAATGGTTCATCAACATTTACCGCGTGATGTCCAACATAGAAGAAAGTATTCTCACTGGTTCATAAACAACATAAATAATAATGACATATTGGATTTTACTCGGTTTAGCGATGAAGCTCGGTTTCATCTTAATAAGTATCTTAACAGCCAAAATATGAGGATATGGGCAACAGATAATCCGTATACGTTTGAGGACACACGGTTACATCCACAAAAGATCAGTTTATGGGTCGCTGTTTCAAGAAGACGCATAGTTTACAAGTTTTTGCAGAAAATATAATTGCCGATTATTACCTTCAGAATATCTTAACTCCCCTTTTCAATGAACTTTATGATGATGACATTCGAAATGGTTACTTCCAGCATTACAATGGCACAGCACATAATTCTAATCGTGTCATACAATCTTTACAGGAATTTTATGATGATCGGTTAATTAGTAGACCTTTGCTTCCACCAAGGTGACTCGATCTTACAGTTCCAGACTTCTTGCTATTCCCTTATCTAAAAATCAGCATTTTTGTAGACCACAGAATCTAGAATATATACAAAATGCAATTTCACAAAGTTAGATGAATTTACCCCTGACACTCTGCTGAATGTGTTTGAAAATCATAAGAGAAGAGTGCATTTATGTTTAGAAAACAATGGTGAATATTTTCAACATCTTTTGTAAAAGCCTTTATTTACTTTGTTCTGTAAATGTATATGCAGCAATTTTATTTCAAATAAATATTTATTTACATATCCCATAACTGCATAGCCTCACTACTTCTACTCAGACACCACAGAACACTTTAGATGGGGGTATAATTTTGAATATAGCTAGCCAAACCAAAAGCGTAGACAAACACTGGCAAAATAAAGTGTTCATTTTAAATTTCTATTAAATAATTAAATAAATAACCTAACAAGGTTTGAAATGTAAACTGTCAATTATTAATGTATGGCAGTTAAAAATAACCAAACAAATACGCGCGCTTCAATTTTATTTTCCCATTAGTATAATAAATATCAGCACAGATATACTTCTAGTCAAAGCAATTAAATACAACAAATAATTATAGTATTAATGCATTTCTTAAGAATACAGTTCAAATGGTCCATTACACACTGATCATAAATAAAACCCGTCAAGACGGAAATACTTCTCCCAGCTATAATAACACCTTTAGAATCACCTGCCTTTTACGCTTATGCGTACAATTCAATCGTGTTTTGAATGTAAAGATGAGACTGAGCAATAAACGAGCGTATTTGATTTATAGCTACTATAATTAAAGCAGATCTCCAGCGAAATACTTCAACGAAAGCGAACAGTTGGAATATTTTCATTCCTTTTTTTCTGAAAATATTATTTCTTGAGCGAAGAAAAATTGTAAGATTGTTAAGTTAATTGGGCTTGAAATGGCCTACAAAATGGAATATTGCGCTGGAGCAGAAAATAAACGACATTTCAATTATCTATTATATAGTTTTCAATTAATTACTTTAATAAAGAGCGTGAAAACGCGTTTAATCATGTAAATGTCTCGTAAACTTGGCGTACGTTTCGTGAATTTTTCTATCTTCTGTTATGAAAACGTCGGAAATTAGCTTTCACCCATAAATAATTAAGCTCGGTTCAATCTGATTTTGAAAAGAATATAGCTATATGAAAAGGCAAAAGCGTTACACCTTATAGCTTGTAGTTGTCATTAAGCAAGCGCAGTGGATAACCGTAAGATATATCTGAGATCTCGATTTACATTAACCATTGAAACTACACACTGTGCAGAGAGCTGGGCATTGAATGGGTTTAAAAAAATTGCGAATGGTTGTATCTCGCGGTATTAAAGCCAAAGCACTGTTATGAAATATGTGCGACAATGAGAATTGTTGATAGTAGTCAGTGATACTAACCTTAAAAGGAATCTATTTTAATACATACCTTCCGTGAGAGCTATTTTGATATTAACAGAGACCGCTGTATTTATACAAATTTTAATCTCTTTCAGGTATCTACATAAAATGGTGGCTAAGTAGCATGCTAAATTTTAAATTAACAGAAACACGTGCGGCATTTCATTGTTACGCAGTTTTACAAACAGATGCGGTGTTTTCTACGATGGTTTATTGCAAAAAACAGCTTTTGGGAGTTGCCATGATATACCTCAAAGTGGTTTTATATTGAATACGTTAAAATTCCTTTAATTTAAATTTCATTCTGTTATGTTCCACCGTGTACGCCATTTACAACAAAATTAGGACGATCATAAAACATCTATTGTGTTGCGTTAGCTCGTGAGAAACTATTTATGCAGTCGGAAAGAAAAAATACACACAACAATGTAATCACATGAAATACTAATTATTACCTGCGAATCACTAAATCGTTTGACATTGTTTATGAAATATCGCTAACTGACAGTGTTGTTAGCTGCTCTGTTTTGGTATTCGCCAGATTTTAGAATAGTTCGATAGACTTGTTAATTAGATGTTGTAAACATAATCGATGCTATTCAAAATAAAATTGCAAAAAAATATATTACACATTATAGAAAGCCACTATGACGATGTAATCATACATATTTATGGCACTTACCTAATAAATGAACCTATTAATTTTTTCTAAATAATTTTTATACGGGCTGATACATAGGAGCATTCGAGGCCACCATTCGAAAAAAAAGCAACCCAAAATACCGCTACGCGGTTATAGTACGAGGTGCTATTGCAAGTATGTACGAGACTTAGCAGTCGTGTTGCACTCTCATGGTCTAATGGTCACGATACTGACACGTTGGTATCCAATTTCCTTATCCCAAAGATATTTCAACTGCACCAACTGTATTCTGACTTTTGTCAGAGATACTGGGTTGATTGGCGCGATATGGGGCGCAATAAGTTTAAGATACAAGATACAGCAATATCTAAATTAATTTTAATTGACGGTATTATTATGAATCAGAGACGTTTGTTTGATATTCTTGACAGTTTACTGGCTTAGGTAAAGCTCATTCAACTCAAAGTTTGCACAATATCTATTCGAATGCAGAAAAACCCGACATGCTTTTAATTTTTACCCAATATCGTAGATATGCTTCGGCGGCTGGAAGGTTATATCAGAGATATCTACACCGAAGGTACCCAATTGATAAAATTAGCTGCCACTGAAAATAAGTAATAGCAGAACAGCAACAAGCGAATTAAATTGAATGGCAGTAATTCCACATTAGTCAGAGAGCTCTCCCACGGCAGCTAGCAATTGGTCTGCCTTCAGTTTCAAGAATCAGTTTTATTCATACCATGTAACTTTAGTCCAGGATTTCGAAGAAAATAATATTCCAAAATAATTGCAGTTTTAATAGTCTATTTAAATAGAAATCTCTGATTCATAATATTGTAAAATTAGATTAATATGTACTTTGGGTTGCCTATCTTTCTAATGGTAGCCTCGCACTCTTCTGCGTATTCTGTGTATAATTTATAAACAAAAAAAACTTTTTTAAATACATATTTGCTGTTTGTCGTGGATTCTAATTGCCTCGTCTATAATATCGTTTTTATGCTTAGCAATCTAATAATAGTTTTTTTAGTAAATTTACTTCGCTTCATTTCTTCTAGATGAATTGCCGAAAATTGAAATATTATCAATTTTCAAATCGCATACACCCTGACAGGATATGCTAACCAAATTTTGAAACATTTTTTGACTATTATTGCGTATACACTTAACCTAGCATATTTTCAAAATTCAGTGAAATCTACATAATTTGGAAAATAATACTAAAGAAGGTAATATTTCCGTAGATCTACTTGAAAATCGATAGGACTGACAACATTGTCAACTGACTGACCCATTGACAACTAAAGAAGATAACCATATAAAGCTACGATATGCGCTTATGTAACAAATATGCCTACTTAGTGAGATTTATTCAAACCCTGGATGGACTGTTTTATAAAAAGATAGAAAGGCGGTTAAACAAATTTAAAAACCCGCAACTAATGTTTCAATCATTATAAAAAATTTAGTTGTAAGTAAAGGTTAGCACGTAACACATAATTTAAACAGTATTTTATACTAATTCGGTTTTCTATTGTTGAGCATAATCTTCGTAGTTTTAGTTAATACTAATTTATTATTCTAAAGAAATAATAATAGGAATAACTCAATTTTAATCAATCATTTACTTTTATGGTTACTATTCCAAATTAGTCAGACAATAGAATGGTTATAACTAAACAAAGAATTAAAATTTTTCGATCACTGATCAGTAATTGATCAGTTATAAGAAACAGTTATTGAAATAATGCATTGGTATTACCAAAAGCAGCGTTGCCAACTATGAATTTAAATAATTGTTTTGTAGATTATTCCTATCGTATATTTTTTGTATCTAATGAAGTCATCTCTTCGGGAGCAGACCTCGTTGTCGTTGAATTGATTAGTGCTGATGTTTCGCTAACTATTGCAGGTAGCATTATCAAAGCGTAATGAATGCTGGACCGGCCGATTCGGTATTTATAGATTTCTCGTACTCATGGTTGACTGGCGAAGGGCTCTTAGTTCATGTGCTGGGTTTCTACTGATTAGTACTGGTAGATTGGTTACGTCCGTGCTTGTGTGCGGTGGTGCGTATTCTTCGGTTGTGATTTTTTAGCTCCTTTTTCCAAGGGTGTTTTCTAAATGCAGAAAAATCTTCAGGCACAGTCTGGAGTGTTTTCTGGTCCGGGAAAAAAGGTAGACGATGCTCGGGAAATTTCGAGACGAAGTTTTCGCTGCGAAACCTTCCTAGTTCGTCGCAGCAACGGCACATGTACAGGAACAACAAATAGGCTCGATAATAATTTGCCAACGGCGATCGGCGAATTCGCAATGAATTGCCTTTGAAGGGTAAAATTCCAGCGTGTTTCTTTATATCCCACACTTGTCGATACTTCTGTTCACCCCACGGTGAAAGCAGCGATGGATACCCATCGAAAACCCAAGCCGCTCCTGCAGTACTTGATTAGGGCGCTTATCGTCAGCGACGGAGTCGAGAGAAGATGTTAAGTCCGACTATTTTTTCTTAATTTATTTACGGTCCCCGTAGATGGTATTTGGGTGACCGGACCGAACGAAGGTGGAAATTCGACTGCCTAACTAAAAACAGCGCGAACCTGCATTGCCCCAAAAGATTACACTACATTGCGAAATATGGTGAAATAATTCTGGAACGATTTGACACGTAATTTCGCAGAAAGCGCCCAGGGTCATGCGAAGTCAAAACATTAATCGGCAATTTCAGCCTACAAAGGGAAATTTCAAAGGCTTTGCGAAAGTAGCCTCCCATAACTCAATCGTAAAAAAATAATATAGCAATTAAAATAGAATTTTGATTCCTATGGAGCGGCAATTAAAATACGAGTTTAATTCAGATGAAGTGGCACTATCAAATGAACATAACAGTGTTTCTCTATTTCTATAGCTTCCCTTATGAGGAGCTGGTCCCAGTATTTTACCCGTGCGATGACATTTGTTTCTTCAAAGATGATCTTGTGGCCTGATGTAGGTTCGGCCAGAGTCCACTGTGTAGTTCGGCGGTGTTTGCAGCTGCTGATATGTTCTTGTTTTCGAATTTCTACTGTGCGACCGGTTGGTGCAACGTAGCATTTTCCACGCGAGCAGGGAATTTTATTTATTTATAATATGAAACTTTTGATATAGTAAAGGGGAAACATTAAAAAATCACTTGACCATCCGGAGCCTTGAGAAAGTATCTAAAACTCCGAACAAAAACACCCACTTGGCAACTCTGGGACATCAAACGTCGGTACTGTAATTTTGTATTCATTAACTTTACTATGCGCAACTACAATGGCTCAACTGACAAAATCAATGTAACGTTTTTATTGAAAAATTGGTTACGTTTCACTGAGCAGTATTATAGAATAGAACGTATTGAGCACGTCCTAATTTTTTTCTCCAACCGCACGTTTGCGTGTATTATCATGCCTGCTTCATTCATGCAACTGTTCGAGCACATCTTAGATACAAAGTTTTGATAAAAATAAAAACCGCGAAGAATGCTGATGACCATTTTATGTATTTTAAAATATGGATTTTTAAGTTAAGCAAATCGATAAGGAAGGGTTATAATTTACATTTATATAAAAATCAATTTAAATTTCTGCATGCAGGTCGTTCACTTTTATATATTGGCGTTGTAAGATAAATCTTTAAAGAAGATTAAAGAAATAAAGACAGAATGCTGGCCTATGAAAGACCCGAAGAATGCCGTAAAAATACTTTTAAGCTTTTTCCTATTGTTAACGTAAGGGCTTTAAAATTTTAGTCCAACACGTCATAAAAACCAACAAGACCTACTGTATTTTCTAACACTTGTCCTAAATTTTCAATAATTTATCCAAATTATGCAAATAGGAAATGTAGCCATAGGAAAAAAGACATTCTTAATACTAATAGCAATGGTAGCCGACCTCGGTGGTCTGGAGGTTAGCGCACTTGTTTATAGATCCAAGGGATTCGGGTTCGACACCAGCCGATTTTTCTAGCGGGGGAAAATATGAAAGTGGACCTTCTGTCAAATAAGAAGTAAAGGTATAGGTCCTGCGCTACTGCGATGTGTGACACGTTAAAAATCACTATTGGGGTTGGAACTACTCCAGGTAGTCAACATTACTTAGTGTGTACAATGGGCCAAATACCGCTTACGTGCAAAATGATGATTGGAAAACCGCGTTCTAGATCTCGCTCAACCAAATCAACAACAAGAAGAACATCAATAGTTGTAATATTGATATTTCTGGGTTAACATTAATATTAAACTATTTCTCCAAAGTTAAATAGCGGGCTATCGAACAAAAATTAGAGCAGGCTGTGATTGTCAAAATCGACACTACTGATAATAACACACGCTTTTTGTTACCGACAGTTGAATGTCAAACGCAACGACGTGACCTGTTGCTTGCTTGCTTGCTTGCTTTGAAAGAGCGAGATCTAGGATGCGGCATCTCTATGCACTTAGGCCACATTTGATCCAACCCTGTACACCTGTACACCCTAACTAAGAATTTTGCCTATCTGGGGTAATTCCAACTCCAGTAGTGATTTTTAACGTGTCACACATCGCAGTGGCACGGGACCTACGGCTTTACTTCTTATCCGACAGAATGCGCATTTTCAGATTTTTCCCCGCTAGAAAAATCTCGCCGACCTCAGCCAGGTTCGAACCCGCGTCCCTCGGATCTAAAGGCAAATGCGCTAACCACTAGACCACCGAGGCCGACACGTGACCTGTTAGTTCAAAAAGTAATTACATAAGGGTTGGCCATGGAAAATAAAAGGAATGTCAACAGCAAGCTTTAAAATTCATTAACTAAACGGTGGTCATTTTGAACAGCTTCTTTAGTTTTTATGTTTTTTTTGTACCTGTGAACTAAAAAAATTATAATTTCCAATTTTAATGATTACCTACTTGTTATGATTTGTTTAATAGTGTAGTAATTTAGTTGTTACTGTTATCGTGTAAATTGAAATAATAGAACTCATTTCTTCAAAAATTGATTTATTTACATTTACCATGCAACTTAACCTAACATAACACTGCCGGTTAGGTACTGGCGCTTGCGCTAGAAGGCGTTAGAAAGGCTGTGTCTAAACGTCAATTGGTATATAAAGTTTGCATTAGACATTATTTTATTATTCCATGGCCAACCGTTATGTAATTACTTTTTGAACTCGCGGTGTAATTTTATACGAAAAACTAAAATTATACACTGTTTACGTTGATGAGCAAGAAGGAAAAACGTGAAACTATTTTTACGAATGTCATCATTGGAAACATTGTCAGAACATTGATAGTTTTAGATAGTCTTCTTATTAATGTACGTATTCTTGGGATTTTCTTTAAAATAGTATAAAAGAAGTATATTTTTAATAACTAATTTAATCAC
Organism: Limonius californicus; assembly: GCA_014611495.1. NCBI lineage: Eukaryota > Metazoa > Arthropoda > Insecta > Coleoptera > Elateridae > Limonius > Limonius californicus. Next base: position 8,965 of record JABXWE010005084.1, read on the forward strand.
GGCGTTTCATAACTTCTTATAGATTTTCCATGGCTCTTAACAAATCGTACAGTCTCAGAAATTTATTAGGCTCAGTTTTTATTCCTCAACGTCAACACTCCTTCACGTCCCACTACTGGGCACCGATCTCTTCTCTGCCACATGTTTCTCTTGACCGCTTAGAATTTTTTCCATAATCTTTTATTACATACGTTACAAGGGAAGCAAATAGTATGATTTTCTTTTTGATCCTAATGGAGCTCCCTCCATGTTTTTTCTACACAAGTTATTTGGTACATTATCAAAAATAAAAGTTGCGACGTGATTTATATTTCTGTTGCAATTTGACCAAGAGGTAATATCCATATTTATTTGCAATCTATACAAAGTGCATTCAGCAAGTTTTGTGATATAGTTGACATGTAGGAGAATGCTCAGTAGCATACTCCTGTAACACCAGGTTTTTTAAGCCTTTTTTGACTTCAGGATAACACTTACAAACTAGAACTTAAAACTAAACTTATTAAATTTACATTCCAAATCTAGTGGGGAGATCGTTTGGCACTTGTCTTTGTAACCTCCTATTATTAATAGGTTGGTTCATTAGGTTCACTTCTGAAGCATTGGGATGTGCACTAAGACGAACACTGTATTGTGAACTGTATCGGAGAATTTCTTCCCTGACGGTTGGTGTTTGAAGGTCCCTTCTAATGTGGGTGTTTGGCACGAACCATGGTGCATCTACTATCGTTCGTAGCGCTTTTGATTGGAATCGTTCTAATATTTCTAAATTCGACGTGGAAGCTGTGCCCCAGAGCTGGATGCCATAAGTCCAAATTGGCTTGATTATTACTTTATAGACCAGGAGTTTATTATCTAGGCTGAGTTTGGATTTACGTCCAAGTAACCAGTACATTTTAGAGAGGGTCATTCCAAGTTGTTTCCGCTTTGTGAAGATGTGCTTGCGCCAGGTAAGTCTTCTATCAAGGTGCATCCCGAGGTACTTTACTTCTTCTTCTTGAGGTAGTTGTCAGTTATTTATATAGACAGGGGAACAAGTTTCTCTTCGTGTGGTGAAGGTTACATGGACGGGCTTGGTCTAGTTTGCCTTTATTCTCCGCTTCTTTAACCAATTTTCAATTGAGAGTAAATTTGTTTGTAGTTTCTGCGAGGCAATGATGGGATCACTATCGGCGGCTAAGGCTGCAGTGTCATCTGCAAAGGTTGCTGTTAATACTTTTGGTGTAGTCGGTAGGTCTGCAATGTACAGCAGGTACAATAATAGCCCAAGGACGCTGCCTTGGGGTACTCCTGCGTTTATTGGCGAGAGTTCTGTACGTTCAGTTTTAACTTTTACCAGGAAGTGCCTGTTATGGAGATAAGATTTAAGGACTAGGAAGTAGTTGAGCGGGATAAGTAGTCGTAATTTATATAAGAGTCCGATATACCACACTTTGTCGAACGCTTGTGTGATGTCCAAAAATGCTGCCGAGCAATATTGTTTGGCTTCAAAGGTATCATTGATCTTCTGTACAATTCTATGGGTCTGTTCGATTGTGGAATGCTTCTGTCTAAATCCAAACTGGTGCTTAGGTATAGATTCATTGACCTCGAGGATTGGTATTAGCTTTTCAAGGACTTTAGATACCGTGGGTAAGAGGCTTATTGGTCTGTAAGATTTAAGTTCGTTGGGAGGTTTACCTGGTTTTAAGATAAGGATGATCTGTGCCACTTTCCATTGTGCCGGAAAAATCCCTGTGTGTAGTACTGCATTGAACAATTGAGTGAGATACCTTATTCCAATGTCAGGCAATTCTTTAAGGACTTTACCGGTAATTAAGTCGTAACCCGGAGTTTTCTTAGGGTTTAGGGAGTTGATGACTTCTTGGACATCTGCAGTTTTGAGGCGTTGGACTGGTGGTTCTAGCTGGTAGGGAGTTTCTAGTACTTTACTGAAGTTGTCTTCCTCTTCGGGTTCATTTTCTGAAGGATGCGGTTGAAAAACTTCTGATAGGTGTTTAGCGAAGGCGAGTGCTTTTTCTCTGTTGCTTCTTGCCCAAGTTCCTTGTGGTGTCCTAATCGGCGGAGATGCATTTTTAACTTGTTTGATTTTTTTTGTCCTCCAGAGAGAATAGTCGGTAGCTTCGGTAGGGGTAAGGCCTTTCAGGAATGTTTCAATGCATTCATTTTTGTTGTTACTGAGCAGTTCTTTAAGCTCTCGAGTTGCCCTATTAAGTAGTAGTTTACTATCGGGTGTTCTCAGTCTGTGCCACTGTCTTCGTAACCTTCGTTTTTCCACAATTGTGCGTTTGATTAGTATAGGGCAGTCATACGTTGTGGGAGATGTTGCTTTTTCTGGTGTAGAATTCCAGCCCGCCATTTGTATCGTGTCATTGAAGTGCTTAATGGCCTTTTCGATCTCTTCTTCAGTTTTGAGCGGGTTAAGTTTTCGTTTACAAGACGTCTGAATTCATCCCAGTTCGTATGTTTATTACTTATACTTGGTTCTTTCTTTTTATTTACCGCTTTTGTAGTTAATGTGATCAAGACTGGAGAGTGATCTGATGATAGGTCAAAACATGATTGTGCTAAGGCACAGCCTTGCGGGATACCTTTTGTGATGCAAAAGTCTACTACGTCAGGCAGTTTATTCCTATCAGATGGCCAGTATGTGGGTTCTCCCGTCGATAGGTGTTTTAAGTTGTTTGTTTCTAGTGTTTTGTACAGTTCCCGCCCTTTGGGCGTTATGAGTCTAGAACCCCAGATAGAGTGCTTGGCGTTATAGTTGCCTCCTGCTATAAACCGTCGTCCCAGGGTCATGTAGAAGTTTTCGAACTGCTCCTGTTTCACTGAGTATCTAGGGGGGAAATAAACAGCTGAGATGGTCATATTGCCCTTGGAATCTTCTATTATTACATTGGTGGCTTGTAGAAAATCTTTGCTGTAGTCATTTGCTTCGTAATGTTTGATTGTATTTTTTATTATTATAGCGGTTCCACCTCGAGCAGTTCCTGTTGGATGGTTTGTGTTATAGATTGAATAGTTAGGAATTCTTAGGTGACTTCTTTCGGTAAAGTGCGTCTCAGAAATCATCATGATGTCAATGTTATGGTTGAAAATAAATGTTTTCAGTTCTACAGCATGCTGTGACAGGCTATTGGCATTCCATAGGGCGAGCTGTAGGTACTTATACATTTTTTGAGTTTAGTGAGGACAGTTGTAAGGAGGTTTAGTATGGTTCCTATTTGTTCAATCAGACCTTTCATCATTTGTTTTAGGTCTTGCATGTCATTGGATTGCTGTGAAGCTTGGTTTGTATTTGGCGTTTGTACTATGTTGTAAGAATTCTGGTTTTGTCCATTTGTTGCTAGGGAGTAGGTCAGTCCAGGTTGAGGCTGTTGGTAGCGTTTAATCTGTTCGGGGGGAGTATATTGTTTTGGTCTGAGTGGGGGATATTTCTTCTTCAGGAGTTCTTTGTATATGGTACACCCCTTATACTTGGCAGGATGATTTCCTCCACAGAGGACACATCGGACGTCACGGGATCTTTCTTTTCTTTGACATTGGGCCGTAGAGTAGTCACCTGCGCATTTTACACATCTTGGTTTTAAGTGGCAAAAGTTTTTGGTGTAACCATATCTTTGACACCTTGCACACTGTGCAATTTCTCTTTTGTACTTGGGTGGTTCGAATTTTATTTTACACTGTTGTATATATTCTACATTGAAAATCTTATTATTAGGGGCTGGTTTCAAATCAACAAAAAACATTGGGAGAGGTAACTTGGTTCTATATTGTTTGATGTTGCAGATGTTTGTGACTACGTGACCTAGTTTCTCAATTTCAGCTTTTATTTCCTCACTGTTAATGGAGTGGTGCATGTTTTTTAGGACCACTTTATAGCTTCTCTGCTCCTTTAGTTTGTGAGTATAGTAATCCGTATTTTTTTTATCTAATGCTTTTGTAATTTGTAATTATTCCGTAGTGCTCTGCTGTTTTGGGCTGGATTATTACTTGATTATCGGTGAGAGCTTTAATGACATAATGCTCTCTTGAAATTTGGTCCAGGAGTAGTATAAGAGGTGTAGGTAATGTTTTTGACACCTTCTACATATATTGGAGGTGGTTTTAGTGTTTTTTCAGGACTTGGGTCTTTCTGTTGTTCGTTAGGTTCCTTGTCTTCTAGGGCTGAATAACGATTAGAGGTCGAAGGTGGGTTGAGCCAGTAATCGTTTTCTTTAGCTTGTTTAGTTTTTATTTCAATGTCATCATAGGGGTTTCTTCCTCTTTTATATGAAACTTGCGTCCAGTTTTTGTCAACTTGCATTAAGAGTGGGAATGTTAGGTTATACTGTTGGGTTTGTTGATACGGTTGGGTGTAGTACATTTGTTGTGGCTGTGAAAGGAAATTACTTGGCATTTGTTGTAACTGCGTGTTGCACATCTGGGTTTGGTCAGGCGTCAGCATTGTAACCATTTGGGATAGCGGTAGAGGGAGTTGAACCCCCCCAGATAGCGGGGGGAAGGCCATAACGGCTTCCACATGTAGGTTTAACACTCGTTTTCCCATGTTATTTTGGAAGATTGGATTTAAGTTTAATTTTATAGAAGAATGAATGAATGAACTCGCGATAACAGCTTATCACGAGGACACTTGATATCACTGCTGGCGAATGTATGTCTTTCCTCTCTGAAATTCAAATGAGAACTGACCTAAATTATGAAAACATTATTTACATATACATTCTGGCGGATCGCTCCCCCCCCCCCTATGTTTCTACCTTGGCGGGGTAATCCGAATGTGATAAAGCGAAATACTTTTCGTCGTCCGTGATCACGATTTTATTGCCTGTGAAGTATCTTCTCAATGTAGGTATTCTTGGCAACTAATCTTTAGTGTATTTTGGACACTTCCTCTTCCAATGTTCATGTAAGAGACTCATAATTTGCGAGATAATTTTCGAGTTGATTCTTCCGATTGGTTTTCTGCACTTGCCGTAATTTATTTGACTAGGCATTAGACAAAACTGTAGGAAGATTTACATATGGTACGTGATATTTTCACTGCTAGAGATATTTATAATATCATGCTTTACCGAATTATTAGGGAGTAGTAGACATTTGTCTTTAGATCCAAGGGGCGCGGGTTGGAATACGGCCGAGGTCGGTGAGATTTCTCTAGCTGGAAGAATCTGAAAGTAAGCCTTTTGTCGGATGCAGCACGTTAAATATCACTGCTACTGCAAATATGGCTTGACTACAAAAGGTGCTTGGGATTGCGTCCTAGATCTCGCTCAATTAAAAAGCGGCAACAATACACAGCCAACGAATGTTTTCGAAAGAATTTGTTACGTACGTTAAGTACTAATATGATACCAGGATTGTTCGATAACTACGTGGCCTAACACAGAGACGACGCGAATTCAGAGGAATCTTCTTTACCGTTCTGTAGAACTATCCTTTATTAGATTAAATATGACAGTACAGAGTGATCTGTCAATTAGTCTGTTTTTGACAGTACGCCAAAGAAAACGTCTCGTGTGATTTCGTAAACAATGGAAAAAACTGAGTTGAGAGCAGTGATAAAGTACTTTCATTTGAAAGGCTTCACACCAACCGAAATCGAAGCAGAGCTGGATTCAACACTATAGGAATCCGTTCCTTCGTTTTCAATGGTTAAAAACTGGGTTGCCGAATTTAAGCGTGGTCGTGTGAGCACAAATGATGAACCCCGTAGTGGACGTCCAAAAACTGCTACTGCCCCGGATATGATTGAAAATGTCCACCGTATCGTATTGGATGACCGTCGAGTAACAGTGCGCGAGATATCTCAAATGACAGTGTGCACAGAATTTTAACTGAAGAATTGGAAATGAAAAAATACTCGGCGTTTTGGGTACCGCGGTTGCTCACACCGGAGCAAAAACTGAATCTTTGAATGTTTCTCGAGATCTTTTGGCACGTTTTCGCCACAATCCGAAGGATTTTTTGCGCCGTTTCATAACCGTCGATGAAACGTGGATCCACCATTATACTCCCGAAACCAAAGAACAGTCCAAACAATGGACACACAAGGGTTCTCCGTCACCAAAGAAGGCAAAAACGGTTTTGTCAGCAGGAAAGGTTATGGCAACCGTATTTTAGGATTCTCATGGAATTATCTTGGTGGACTACTTAGAAAAGGAAAAAACTATAAATGGCGAGTATTATGCCAATTTGTAGCAGCAACAAAATCAAAGAGAAACGGCCTCATTTGGTAAAGAAGAAAGTGCTTTTCCATCAAGATAACGCACCTACCCACAAGTCTGCGATTGCAATGGCCAAAATTCATGAATTGGGATTTGAATTAGTGCCCCATTCGCCCTATTTCCCAGACTTGGCTCCCAGCGATTATCATCTGCTTCCAAACCTGAAAAAATGGCTCGGTGGTAAGAGATTTTCGTCTAATTCCGAGGTAATCGCTGCTGTAAATAGCTATTTCGGGGACTTGGATTCATCGACCTGCAATGAAAGCATTGCTAATTTGGAATATCGTTGGAATAATTGTGTTGAGCGAGCAGGAGACTATATTGAAAAATAAAATGTTTTTTGTCGAAAAAAACTTGTGTTTTCTTTGTTAGGCCACGTAGATATCGAACCATCCTCGTATTTCCAGATAAGATCTCTAAAATGTAAGTATTCTTATTTTAAAACGGTGGAATTCCTAAACGGAACCCACTTTGGCGCGTCTAGCAAATACGTAAATTTAAAATCAACATAGGAAACATGTTTGAACACCGTATGTACAGGAAGCTGTGCTATAAAAAGCTGCCATAAATTTAAACGTGTATTCGATATTGCATTTTTTGCTAATATGCATTTATGATTAACTCGGTCTTTGAAATGCGAATTTAAAATTTACATTCTTTGACCCTCATTCGAAATAACTGTTTAAAATATTTGGAACATATGAAAGCTTTCGGAATCCTTTTTTCTCGATCAAGACTGAGCCTCTAAAGTTAATTGAAAGTCCTATAAACTGTTGTGCCGTTTCTTAGAAGCATCTGAGTAATGTAACGGTTAATTAAAAGTTTCCTGAACGTACCGAAATTGTTCGGTAATAATGAGCGCGTGTTTTTCGTCAAAGGCTGCAATTTTTGGACAGGTAAACTATTTTTAAAATATTTGCATGAATTTTAATGTTCATAACTTAAGTCTTAAATAGGAACGTATGAAGACAAAAAACGATTTTACGTGCGGATATAAATTATGATTATGAAACAGATGTCATTTATTAATTTCTTTAAAGCATATGATCTACATTCTGTTGCCTAACCTAATTTCAAGAAACGTCAGAATTAGTACTCGATTTATACGTTCTCAATTAATATTGCAGTTTTTAAAAACATTTATTTATTAAGAACGGAGCTACAAGTATTCGGACAGAGTAACACTCTACAAAAATGAATCTTAATAACTAACTTTCTAATTAAAAATCTGACATATATATATAGGTCTTATCACAGGATGCAGCTATTATGATAAGGGAGGTTGCACCCTGCGTCTAGACAACGTAATTCTCGTTTTTGCTAAAAACTAAAATAATAATATTTGCAAAAGGAACTTGCACAACATGTTCAGAATTAACCCATTTCAAAAATGGATTAGTTCGTGTAAATCGAGAGAAATTGATTGAGTTGCTTACTAGTAGGGATGTGAAAATTTAACTGTATGAGAAAACGACCTTTGCAAATTTATAGAATTCCAAGAATATTTAGAGCTACTGGAAGTTGTGCACAGGGGCAAGATAGTGGTAGGAAACGAATGAAAGATATTAAAACTAGAAATGAAGAAAAGTGTTGCCAAGCGTCACAATTTTTCACTTAAGTAAGAACTATAATTTTCAGTTGGTGATTGGCGAATAAAAGTATACACCTAATAAAACTGAATTAGAAAATTATAACCATTATACAAGTTGCATATATTTTGAAGTTAGTATAGTGCAATACAAGCTTTCTTATTGACAACATTGTTAGTAGGTCTCAAAAGATCAAATATAGTAATTAAATGTATAAAAGTTTGATGCCTACGTATTGCATTCATTAATAATAATGTAAATGATGCTAATACTGATAAAGCAAACCAAATACGTGTACTACATGAATTAGATGATCTTACTTCAATATATTTTGTCTATATTTTCAACAGAATTTCTGTTTAACTTAATATTTCAAGAAGAAGAAATAAAGATTGAAGCACGGTTATACGGTACCAGTAACTCCCACGAGTTGCTAAAACCAAGTACTAGAAGCTGCTGTTACTAAGAACACCTGATTACACGCGTTTAGTATTCAAGAAAGTAATAGTGGGGGTAGCTACTCGGCCGAATAAATAGGATTGCTTTCTGTTAAGTATCCTCGCTTGTGTACTAAAACAAATATTGGAATTTAGTACTCAAATATGGGTTTATATTAATGTTTTAGTACTGGGGTTTAGCAACTCATGTGTGTGGTGTGGTGTGGTGGTAGCTCCATTGGTAGAGCGCTCGCTTTCTGAGTAAAACGTAGATTCTGGTTTGGGTTCGAAATCTAAGCATTACTATGCAGACTTATAAAAATCTTGTCTGCAACCCACCACACACAATTTCCCGATCCGGCTTGCAAGCGTGGGATCTTAATGCTAAAAACCTTCTCTGGAATTTCTGTCCTTCGGATTCGACGTTAAATTGTAGGTCCCCCGGTTTTCTACCTTAGCGCTGAGGAGAAACACGTGGCAGAGAAGAGGCTGATACCCAGTAGTGGGAAAAGGGGCTGTCAATGAATGATGAGTTACTGGCAGTGGTCAGCTATATTTGTTTTCCTAAAAAACATAATTTTTATAAAAAGCGCTCTGTTTAGTAACGGTTATCACCTCCTTACTATTGACATGGATTTCAATACAAGTTTCACTCATACTTAATTTTCCAATTCCATGAGATTCAAAACATTAGCGGAAAAACAGTAAGCCCACTGTTAAAATTTTCTTAGCTCACCGCTGGTTACTGGCACCATGTAACCCAACCTTTAGTTCAAATATCTGCCCCAATATCTTTGAAATAGAATTAAATATACCTTGTTGCTGCCAAATGACCTAATTTTCATACTGTAAGAGTTTGATGAATTTTATTTTAAAAAATAATTGTGGAATTGCCAAAGGTAACTCCATAATTCCCATCCCACCTAGCTTATCCCGGATCAGCAGATTTTGTCTTATACATGGTTTTAACATGCTCCGCCCTTGAAAAACCCCATGCCCCAAACAACACAAAGACCCTGGGAAAGTGCCGTACTCAGGATTCGAACTTAAGTGACTTTGGTAGAATAACTCCGAAGCCAAGCACCGCGGCCACTACTCTACCGCATACTCCTGAAAATCGTAGAAGTGTTGAAAGTTAGGTTATGATTTTCGTAATACGCATATATATCAGTTGAAGAACGCCACGTTAGCGCCACCTGTTTTTGGTGTATCGTAGGTTAAATAAAATAATGCTCAGCTTACAATAAGATTTGATAAAGAAATTCAATTATTAAATTTAAACAATTAAGTTTGTTGCATTTATTGAACTAATTTGAATAACCTTTTTTACTGAACTCTCCTAATCTGACCTATTCATTATTTATACCTACATAGCTCTTTACAAATAGTATACCTACTAGTATGTAATTAAAAAACTTTTCCTCAAAATATGTTACATATTCCATTTTAGAACTTTTGCAAATATCCAGATGGATATTCGTGACTTTAAATATCGTGAACTTATAAGAACTGGTTCTCGATTCGGAATAAATCCATGTAAGATAATTAACCGATACTTTAGTATCGACAATCAAATTCAATCCTAAAATCGAAAACAGTTTTTCAGTTTTAGAATCAGGAATTTCATTCTCGGTCTATAATTAAGCGTTTATTGTTACTCCAAACAAGAACATCGGGCCATGTAACTAAGTACGTCAGAAGGAAATTTGGTTTCGCTTTACATGTAACTAAATGAATTAACGGAGAAAATTTCTGAATTCTTTGACCATTATTGGAACTTTTTTAAATTATACATTTACTAATTGAATTTCATGAATCGATTGTAATAGACGCAATAGTAGTTACCGTAGTTTACATCAATAAAAATTCGAAAAATTTCCTCCTCATATTTTCCTAGGTAGCTATATTTTCGTTGAACTCTTTTTAACTCTTTCATCGTCTTACATTTCATTTAAAATAACGGTTTAAAGGAAATTTTAATTAACTTTTACCTTTATAACATGAATGTAGACAATCAGAAAATAATTTCTACAATATCGCAACCGTCGTAAATCATGGAGATTTATTTGCTTATCATATTCTTGTTTCAAAGAAGAGGCATCTTTCTTGTAATTTATATTTTGCTAACAATCTAGAATAGGAAACTGATTTCCTATTTATAGATTTGAAAATTAATATTCAAATTTGTAGCGTGAAATAACTATGGATTCTGAAGATCACAACACAAGTCTTCGATTCTAGATATTCAATGCATAGAAATAAGTGTTATTTCTATAATTCAATGCCACTCTAAAAATGGCACAACCGATTTTTGTGATTAAAGAGTCGATTCCGATTCTAAGCTCGCAATCGTTTGTTAGCACTAATAGATATACAGCGTTAAAAGTATGGAAAATACCAAATAAAACTGACACAAATTATTCTTAGACGTGGATTTTTAGGGTACACATTTCTATGTCAAAATTATTTTCCGATATTCACTAGGTCGTAAGTGATAACGTCATTATCCTTTGTTTTAAATGGTGATATAAAATAATTGGTACCCCACATAACAATTTTTTTGAATTTAGAATTTGTTTTAATTAAAAATAACGCACCACATCTATTTAGACTTAGATGTTCGGCGTTTTAAGTTAGCTCCAGCTGTAGCAGTTCTTTCTCCAAACAAAAAAAATATGCCCCACCCAACCCATTAGGTTTCAACAAGATGGAGTTCCTCCCCAAATCCGCCAGTATCTTGACGATATGTTCCCTCATAGATGGTTGGGGTGGCGAGGACCGTTTGAGTGGCCTGCTGCACCTAAGTTAACGCCCTAAACTTCTTTCTATGGGGTCATGTGAAATCGCGAGTTTACATTAGTAGGCTAAACCATTTAGACGATTTTAATTAAGTCTCAAATTCGTGTAGAAATGGAAAGTATCGAACCGCAAATTAATGAGTGTGAAATACAAAGTGTTTACACACGTGCTGATCAATGCCAATTGATTAATGGTGGACAATTTGAACAATGTTTCATAATAATCGTATTTCCATTAAAAAATAAATTCTAAATGTTCGAACTTTATGGGAATATTTCTCAAATTAATTGATATGTGGGACACCAATTATTTTATATCACCATTTATAACTGGTGACATCTATCAAAGCAAGGAAAAAAAAATGGGTTTACCATTTGTCATCACTTAAGAACAAATGAATGTCGGAAAGTGATTTAGACATACAAATGTGCACTTTTAAAGAAGAAAATCGACGTGTTTTAGGATTTTTACAAATAAATAATGTTTCAGTTTTATTTGGTTTGTTCCATACTTTTGACGCGCACTGTATTTAGAAGAAGTTAATCACTATATTATCGTAGAAAAAATCCTACGTCGCCCCTATTTAATGTCTACGTAAAACGAATATAACATTATAACCTTGAGAGCGATTTTATCGCCAGCATTGCAACTGTACCTATAGCTCTAGATTATATACCTACATACTTACAAGAATTGTCAGAGCCTACGACAGCTTATCAATCTTAAAAATCGAGATGCTATCTGCATGCAAACGTACACTTGTTCGGAGTTCAGCCAGATGCTTAGCATTTTAAATGGTACGCACAAGGAGTGACTATGCTAATTCTGTACTTTGATTAGTCCTGTTATATCTGGTAGTCCCATCAGAATTAATGCGAAATCTGATTTGTTCAATCAGTTAGAGAGGAAATTAAAAATAAGAAAAAATTCATTATTGGATTAAAACATATTTTTTATGACAACTTTACTCAAAACTAACTTGACGAAATAAAACAAAAAATGGAGCTCAAGAGTAGTACAAAACTGAATACGCAATGCAGGAAATTTGAATGTATTAAGATAGGCAATAAAGATAGCCCACTTGAGATGACCGTAGGTTATAAGTTATTGCATACTTAATAGTTCCTCATTAATTTATCAATGTTTTTTAGAAGCTACCGTATTTTTTTTAATTTGCGTACATATAACCGAACGAAGAAGTCTAAACATTTCTTCGTACGTTTGTGCAATACAGGGGTATCAGAAATAGGTACAAATATATAAACCAGTAATAGATTGGCTCAAGTAGAATTCAATGAGATTATTCATTTTTCAAAAATCATTAAGTTTATTTTTTTGAATTAAAAAATAAAATAAAATTTTGTTTGAGAGCTGCTGATGATACATAGAAAATGCATTTAAGCTGTAGAAGGTTATTACCTAATTGTAAAGTAAATCCAAAGTGGCAAATACGTAAAAACTTGTCTGGCTTGTGATAACAACAACAGACGGAATAAAAATTACTGATCTACCTAATAGTATTGGCTTGTGGCAGGTGATAAGAAATTTTTTTGCACTTCTATCTTACTCTCCTTCGCATAACATGTCTTTGAACTCAAATTTTTGTTATTATCCTGCGGTACTCAAACAATTTTGGGTCAAATTTTCAATTATTATTTTCTCATATCTTAAGGGTCCTATTACCAAAGAAATGTTTTTTCTAGTTTATATACCTATATATTGTAATCTACTATCGGATTTAATATTTGTACCTATTTATGATACACCCTGTATACTCTCGATAGAAGCAGATGTATAGCCGTTGGAATTATCTCTACTTACCTAGAAATCCAGTCAACGAAGCGCTCTGCTTGAAAGCATTCTTTCTTTAGCGTAAACGGCTTACCAGAAATTCAAGAGGTTTAGATCTGGTAATCGTTCTGGCCGGGAATTAGAAAATTGACTGCTGTTGATTATAGTTTGGAAAGCTTGCGTAAAAAAGAAATATAAATGCAAAGCGGGGCATCATTCTGTACTAAGCTACCATTTCTATTGCCAGCTACATCAATTTGGAATAACAGAAATATGAAGCATTTCAAAATACTATCCTATCTTCTCTATTTAACTCAAATACGATTTCATTATTATTTTAAATTACCGCGTGTATTCGTCAAATAAAAGAGCATGTGGCCTGCTCTGGTAGATCACATAGGAATCGCCAAGGAAGGGCAGTTTTTTCATCTTAGCAATAAAAATGATAAAATTGCATTCCATTCGCATAAAACATATTACATACGCCAATAAAACCTAACTATTAAAACATTTATTAACTTTACATTCTGTTATATTCATTATATTTATATTTATCATATATACATCTTTATATCTAAAATATTGTGTTGTGCACATTTCAAATTGTAATCTGTATTTATAAAATCTTTCCATGTCTTCTTCAAAGTTTCAACGTACAAACGGGTCCGGGACAAAACGCCGAATGCCCAAAACGCCGACTCCCATTCCGCCGACCATGTCCAAAACGCCGAATGGTGTTGATGACCAAAACGCCGACTCGTGTCCAAAACGCCGAACGGCGGTAGACGACGTCACATCGTTCGTGAACATGGCGTCGGAGCCGAATACGAATCTAAATTTGTATTTGGCCCAAAACGCCGACTGCCCATCGATTCGGCGTTTTGGTCATTCGGCAAAATGTCCACGAACGCATCTATGAGCCTTGTCCAAAACGCCGACCACAAAGCGAGTCGGCGTTTTGGTCATTCGGCGAAATGTACTATAACGCAAGTACAAGCCTCGTCCAAAACGCCGACCACAACCCAAGTCGGAGTTTTGGTCTGGGCCACTATCGATGAGAAAAATTTAAACAAAATCATTTGAGCCGACTTTGGTTTGCAAATTTTTCAAAATTTGACTGTTTCCTATTTTTCGGATAATTTTTGTTGTAAACGGTAGGTACATTTTAAAACATCGTGTATATGTTAAATACGGGGTGTATTAAAAATGGCGGATAATATTTACATCAAGTTTTTTAATTTGGCAACGCTACCCAACTTAAACCTATAATAGTCGCAATGCAAGAAGACCAAAGTGGGATTAAAATGGAAACCATACCTGCCAAATTGTCGAGGGATTTACCCCTTAAAGTCAGCGCTTCCCAAACAATTTTAAGATAATAAATGTGTTGCTGTTAACATCTATTTTATTAAAAAAAAATAGAATCAAGGTTATTACTTAACTAACACACATTCCAAATTAAACTTGCGGCATTTACCGTCTATAAAACAAAATGCCTCATTTCGGATCTGCTTAAAACTATACAGTAGATGTTTACACGCCAATAATTCGCCTTTAACGGCATTTTCTTATTTCCTTTATCTGTCTAATTCAAAATGTGTGAATAATAGCTTTCTTAGCAGCAACTCATTATGAAATCCCCTAATGTATATTCAAAGAAATACAAATTAATCGTTTCTTATTTCTTTTATATGAATTATGGGTAATCGGGTAAAAAAATTTTTGCAAATACGTACTGCTATATAGGTATAATGTAAAAATAGATGCTAACAAACTAGCAGCTCGTAAAAAAATGTTTTAAACCTTTATGCAGTTTAAATTTATATTGTTTTGGTATCCCTGTCTCGGTTGGGCTATAAAAGACAGGAGACTCAGCTAGAAAAGGATGCAGTGTCGCAACTTAGGGTTTTCATTTTAATCCTACTCTGGTCTTTTACATTGCGACTCTTTTACTAATTTGGTGTTAGACGAAGAGTTTTTAGATTATTATCTATTGAAACTTTTTTAATTTGGCAACGCTGTCCAACTTAAACCTAAGCGGATGCATGCATTTGGTTACCTTTAATCGTATATTGTAATTGATTGAATTACAAAATTAAATAAAGTATGTAACAACGTGGCTAATGTCATTTTGAAATATTTAAAAGTTAAAAAAATGACATTACTGACAATCTGTTTGTCATACATGCAGCTATCTATTTAATTTTAATACTCAACAAAATTACTCCAGCAACGGCTTCCAAAATTACAAACAGCAAAGGTTTTGTATTGTTAAAGACTAAATTATAAGTAAACTGGTTACCAAAACGGTAAAATTTATATTTGATTACTTATTTTACTTGCTGGACTATGAGTTGTGAATACTGTTTAAACGTATTTTTCAACGATAGTCGAAATAAATTACAAAGTTTGGTCACTAATAACTCCATAATCAAAGGATTAACAGTAAACTGGTACTAAAGTTTTTTGCTTGGTTTTCAACGTAGAATCACGTGATGTAAATATTATCCACCATTTTTAACACATCCTTTATACATACATATACAAAGTGTGTCCTAAGTAATCTAAATCTAACTTTTTTCTTACTTTGATGAAAACTTTTATACTTCTATTATTGAGTATAGTATTTAGTAGGTAATTAAATAATTGTGACAATCTTCGACGCTCATTTTAAGCAAAAAACGCCAAACAAAAGTAGCTGTCGCTATGTCCAGAACCTCCTGATTTATAAAAATTCGACAAAAATTAGTTAGGTACCTTAGCACCCACCTAATATTTATTTACGGAACATGTACAATATCGTGGTCAAAAGAATCGAAAGGGTGTTTTTAGAGTTGTAGCCAGTGTTTGGTAGCATCTAGATAGATGTATCTAGATTCTGGATTAAGGTACTATTTTAGTATCTATTATCTGTATCTAGATACATTTATAAAAGCGGATCTTGTATCTGTATCTAAATCCTATTAGGCGGTATCTTTTTTATTAAACAATAGAAGAGCCAAAGATACATTCAAGATTTATAAATTAAATTTCTTGTAGATATTTTCTTAATGTTTTTATATTTTTATTTGTCTTAAACATTTAAGACATTTTTGGGCATTTATATTAACGTAATTCGTTTTACGGGAAACTCCCAAATACGGCTTAAGATAGGTAACAGCACTGGATTTACAAAAATTCCTAGATCCAGGGGGTAAGAAGCTTATTTTTAAGTGCACATTTAACGATTCCGGCAATAACAATCCCTGTTGATCTTTGTGCTGCTTTGAATGATTGGTCTGATGTAATTACTGATATTACTGTTTAGTATAGAAAACTCAAATGTGTAAATGGCTTTGAAGATGATTACAAGTTACAAAATTGCTGTGACTCTTTACATGCATTTACTTCCATTCGAATTACTCATAAACGAATGGAGTTATTACAAAATTGCAAGAGGTAATCAAGTTCTCGGTAATATCAAGCAATTTGAAGAAATTGATTACAGTAGTGGCGTGTCATCAAAAATAGTTAAAGAGGGAGCGAATAAAGGCAAGACATCTTCATGAACCTTAAAAACAAACCACCATGTACATCATTTTCCGTCAAGGTATTCTAGGACAGTTGTTGTTGGCAAAAGATATATGTGTACTAAATTTCAAATCAATATCTCACATGTTGTCAAATATATTAAATTTAATTTCAAATAAATTGAAATTTTCAACACCTTGTATCTTGAAAACTACAGCCCTGAGCATATACGAGTTTGTTCATATGAACTTTTCTTCATAAAATTGATTGAGGAATCACCTCTTTAATTATTTTAGATTACTTAGAAAACACCCTGTATATGTATATATACAGAGTGTGTTAAAAATGGGGGATAATATTTATATCACGCGATTCTACGCGGATAACCATGCAAAAAGGCTTTAGTACCAATTTAGTGTTAACCTTTTAACTATGGAGTCATTAGTGACCAAACTTTGTAATTTATTTCGACTATCGTTGAAAAATACATTTAAATAGTATTAACAACTGATAGTCCAGCAAGTAAAAGAAGTAATCAAATATAAATTTTTGCCATTTTGGTAATCAGTTTACTTATACAAAGTGATTTTTTAAAAAGTCAACTGCAGTAGCCTAGGGGTTGTCCCGTCTATATTAAGCTTTAGAATTTGACAATATGAAAATTGTAACAGAAAGAAAGAAATCTTGACGAAAAACCTGTAATTTACTTACCTTAATAAATTACAAATCAGTTGCAACTAAATACTTGTTCATTTTCACATTTTGTTGGGCCAAAATTTTTAACTACCTGAACTGTCACACAGTTTGACATACAGGTGAATGTCATTCAAAGCTCATTACAGCTGACTGCAGACGGAATAGCTTTTTTTCTAGGCTTGCTGCAATTGACTTTTTAAAAAATCACTTTGTAATGTAGTCTTCAATAATACAAAATCTAAATAATCTAATTAAATAGATAGCTGCATGTATGACAAACGGATTGTCATTAATGTCATTTTTGAAATTTGTAAATGTTTCAAAAATGACGTCGGTACATACTTTATTTATTTTTGGAATTACAGTATATTATCAAGGGTAATTAAATGCACGCATCCGCTTACGTTGAAGTTGGGCAGCGTTGACAAATTAAAAAACTTTCAATTGCTAATAATTTAAAAGCTCTTCGTCTAAAACCAAATTGGTACTAGGGTTTTTTGGTCGGTTTTGAACATAGAAGCGCGTGATCTAAATATTATCCGCCATTTTTAATACACCCTGTATGTTACATATACACAATGTTTCAAAATGTAGTGCCAAAAATGTACCTACCATTCAAAACAAAAATTATCCGATAAATAAGAAATTAAAAAAAATAGAAGTCAAGTTTTGAAAAATTTATAAACCAAAGTCGGCTGAAACGATTTTGTTTAAAATTTTCTCTTCGATAGTGGTCCAGTGACCAAAACTCCGACTTGGGTTGTGGTCGGCGTTATGGACGAGGCTCGTACTTGCTTTATAGGACATTTCGCCATTTGGCCATCTACACTATTCGGCGTTTTGGACATGGTCGGCGGAATGGGAGTCGGCGTTTTGGGCGAAATATCGAGTCGGCGTTTTGGGCAGTCCCCGTACAAACATTGCTCATGCTAATTTTATCTAATGCTCCAAGTCCAAAACAATAACTGTTGGTAATGTTCCAAGTTCAGAAGTTGTGCATAACAAACCCATTTTAAGTAATATAAGAAGAGTCTGCGTTTAGAGACGACAGTCTAGTTTTAGTCATATAAAGTTAGAGCAAGGCTCTGCCCGGCATTATGTTACAACAATCAAGTAAAATTAAAACTTCAAGACTTATATTATTACTCACATCAAAACTTACTTAACTGACATATAATAAAGTAAATAGTATTGGTGAGGCTCTACACCACATAAAGGAGTTTGGTCTGCAAGGCGGAAGGTCAGAGCTCCTTTGTTCTTACTTCTTATACCCGGTTGTCGTGTGCCAAGTACATGACATATGGTGGGGATCAGGCATTCGACAACCGCATTACTTCCCTTGGTTCATTCGGACGCAGCTACCCAATTATTTAAAGCGACTGGGTAGGCCCCTTGCCAGGTATCGAGTAGGGATTTGAACTCCCGGCCTTCCATATAAAAATCGTACCAATTTCCTTCGTTTTAGGTGTAACCAATAGTTTATAAAAATAGATTTTGAGAGCTTGAGAGTTTCCTAAACTCTTTTGCTACTTATCTCAAAAATATTTCAATATTTATTTATTATTTAATAGATTTATAGATTTTATTTTTTTTTCTACAATCTGCTGATATACGGAATTATTGGCAAATTATTCGTGTTTACAGATTTTCTTCTTGCATATTAAAATTAATATTAAATAACTTTACGTTCATTGCCTACTTCATCAAATTAAAACGATTCATTTACAGTTTGTGCATCCTGTATAATTGTCACTCGTGTGTGCATAATATTAGGTGTTGTAACTATAATTTATTGCATAAATATGTAAATTCATGCAAGGCGGTTTTATAAAATTTTATAATATTAAATGAGAAGCAAGTAAATTTTTTAATTAAAGAGTAGCTTTAGCTTGTAATAATCTATGCAAATGGGTACTTGACAGTCAACGTGTTAAAATATGTCAAAGAAAAAGGTTTGAAGTGTATTATCAAACCCTTAAACAAATATGAGATTCTTTGCAAGTGGATGATCAACTTTTGACCACGTACGTGTAACACTTACGAGCAACAATTATGTGAAAAAACATCTTTTGCCACTACAGATTCACATCTTAAATTTAATACCCGTGGCGAAAAGCGTTCTATTGTCATATAGGGTGTTTCTAAACATGCGCGAAAAACTGTATAGTTGAGTCACCTAGTATTTTTTTTAATTTGGGACCGTTACAGAGTTGTGGCGTTTCACAGTTTTCTTACATCGATTCATAAAAATGTAAATACCTTTTTTTTCTTGTCCGATTTTGATAAACGTTGTTGTTTTGGAAAGATAACAGTCTCAGCTTAATTGTTGAAAAAGAAAAGAAGAAGAAAAGTTGATTAAATTTGACCGAAGAATGAAAAATTAATTATATAAATTTATAAATTAGGTTATATCTTAGAAACGAAATCGTTAACCTGAGTTTTTTTCGCAGCTTCTGAACTAGTATTCTGTTTAGAAATTAAACTTGGACTGTTAGCCGAAACAACAAGTTTATCAAAATCGGGCAAGAAACAATGAAATTATTATCATTACAGTGAATTGATGCAGAAAAAACTTTGAAGGCCATATTTTTATGATGGTACCGAATTAGAAAAAATATTTACTAGGAAATTTTGGTGTTAAATAACTTCAGCTATACGTGGTTAAAGTTTTTCGCACATGATTAGAATTGAATTTTAATATTTAAGATTTTTGACGTTTGATAGCACCTTAACGAAGCACTTTTGGATACAGGTAAGTTCAGTTAAACCGTCCTATTTTGGTGACAGAAATATGTGGTATCGTTTGGTACAGACCTTTTAGAGACACCTTGTATTTCAAATTTTAAACACATGCTTTTTTTCACTTCTACTGTATTAGGAGAAAACAATTTCCACTACACGATTGATGATGTTCGTAAAAGAACCGTGCCATACGGCTTACCGTGTCTTTCGAACCACGGCCGATTCCATATACTAAGCATGTCAACAGAAAATGAGAAAAAATATAAATTTTCTTCTATTTTTTTATAGCGCTGATAATAGTTAAATCTCTTGAAGTCAGGTAACTGAATATAAGAAAACTACCTGATAACATTTTTAAGTCAGAATCATTTCTTCAATAAACACTTAAAGTGTTTCCATTTACATATTTCCACACTAATTAAAAAAATTATATATATATATATATATATATATATATATATTTTCTTGGTTTATCATTCTTGGTTCATATGATGATGCAGTTTATTAATTCAACTTTGTTGTTAAATCCTTCGTATTTTATTTTAAGATAAAATACAGAAGCAAAATTAGAATACCATGCTAGTAAACAATATTTAAAATGCTTAATTGTTTTCTACTATAAAGTAATCATCTCTAGCTACAGATGTGAGGAAGCCGTAGTTTGTGATGGTCGCCACAAAACTGGTTGAGAACTGCTGCTCGTGGCTCACCGACCTACTTAGTTAATCCTTTTCCTTCTAATTCGCTAGGTTTCAGGGGCTAGTCTAATCTATGACAATTTAAAATTGAGGATTTTGCGACGCTGCTCGCAAAGTAGACTTTAAACGCTCATCCATTCGCTATTATTTTATTATTTTATTGTTTATAAATAAAGTGGAAATACCACTTTCGAGGTTCTGTTGCTTATACAAGCTACCCAATAGGCTAAACTGACATCCATACCAGTATATTGCAGCGTAATATTACCATTAGTCTATTCTACAGAATCGTGCGATACAGCAAAAATCTATAATTTTGAACATATAACTATTTCAAGGTATCAATAACCAATTTTTAAACAGGTTGCGTATCTAATTAACTTCATCGATTTAGATTTTATGAATCTGTGAATCTTTTTATTTAGTAAACTAACTGAATTTGTAGCCTGCGCTCTACATTATGTGTGGTAGTTTCATTTATAAATAATAAATAAGCTGGTAGTACATCTTTTTCGTATTTTTGCAATCCGCCGAATGTTTACATGTTTCTTAATGAAACGCGCAGACTAAGGTTATACCACTTGATCCTTTTATGTATATGTTCTTTGTTACTGGACATCCTGTATTTTTTATATACATAGTGTGTAAATTAATAAAAAAATCTATACGTGTCCATGTTCTTAGCAAAATTCATGAGTTGAAGATTCTAATACTAGAAGGTTGTACCACGCTTCCTGCGTCTGTACGAGGTCCCCAAAGTTTGGAAACCGGTTCTTTAATATGCGTTACGTTGATAGAAAAAGCTGCAATTTAGCAAAAAAAAGAATTGAAAATATTATTTTTCCATGGGCGTGGTCTTTCTGTCTCAGAAGTTTGTTTTTAACATTACTTCACTAACTTATTTTAATAAAAAATACATTTTACCTACAACTGTTTGATTTTATTATTATTACGTAACTAAAATAGCGTTGACAACAGTTGGGAAGGAGACGTTAATGCACTTGTGATTTCGAGGTTTCCAAAAAACACATGTGTTTTTTGTTTACAGAAACGTCAAATTGAAGGCACGCGGAATTAATAATGCGTTTTTTTAATGGCGCTCAAAAACAATGAAGCAATCAACAAACCTTAGCAACGCGCTTAGCAACGTCGTAAAATGACGACTTGACGGGATAGTATCAATTTTTTACAAATTTCAATCAAATTACAATAATTGTTTCAGTGAACAGTTGTAGGTAAAATGTTGTTTATATTACGTGCCGAAAACAATTCCATATACTCATGCAGATTTCTGCACTTATATGTAATGAATTGTTTTCGGCACTTGTTATAAAAATAACTTATTTCAACATTGTAAAACAATTAATAGTGTCCCCCCCCCATGGTATTGTCAAATTTTGAAACTACAAAATCAAATTCATTCGATTTGCTTTATCTAACTTTGTGTTATCTCTGATTATTTGTACAGTTTTTATTAGTTCTTGTGTTTCTGTGTTCTTTTATCTTATTTCCTTAACTTGTAATGAATTTTACGTTCAATAAGTATGCCGATATGTACATGGTATACGGTTTCTGTAATGGAAATGCTAACATGGCAGAACAGTAATACCGGATACGCTTTCGAACCAGAGGCATCTTAGAGGAAATATATTTCCAAGGCTGGACCGACGTGTTTGTGAAACTGGCATCGTTTGTCAAAAGAAATGCGTACGTTGATAGACCAAGGCAAAGGAGCACAATACAACAGGGAAGAACAAATTTTCGACGTAAAACACAAAAATCCCTCCGTGAGAACCCGGCAGTTAGCTGCATCATTAACATAATTTATTAATTAATTAACATAATTCATTAATATGACCATACATTTGATCGTACGAGAAAATCTTCTCTATGCATATAATGCTCTTAAGATACATTCTTTGGAGCGATTACTTCATGTTTACCAGAGATGGCGTGTTTAATATTCATAATACTAACTGTTGGGCTGAGGAAAACCCACGCGAATTTCGCGAATATGGTCACCAAAGGTTTTCCGTTAATGTACGGCTAGGTATAATAAACCACAGAGCTGTTGGATCAATCTACCTACCCAATCCGCCCTAATGCTGATGAATACTTCAATGTTTTGGATAAAGTTATTGATGAGATTCCGTTGAACATACCACTACCTAATATAATATATATACATGATGGAGCTCTTGCTCATTTTGCCCGTAATGTATGAGAATGCTTGGAGGAACATTCCCTAAACAGAAGGATTGGTCGCGGCGGTCCCATTTTATGGACCTCGAGATCACCCGATCTCAATCCTAGATTTTTTTGTTTGGGGCTTTATTAAACGAAAAGTTTATGCTACGCCTCCACCAAACCAATCGCTAAAGCACCTGAAACACTAGATCGAGCAATGCAAGCGATACCACGAAGATTGGAACTATTTTTACAAGCACGCGGTTTTCACTTCGAACAATTATTATGAGTATGAGTTTTCGACTAAAAATATTACGAAGAACAACGCCACGTGTAACTTTATCGTTAATTTATACACACCTTGTATCTACGTTTTTTATGTTACGGAACATTATTAAATATATGTATTTCACTGATTGATTTTTTCACGTTGCCAAGACAACAGCGGAGTAATATCAAAACAAGAATACGAATCACTCAAAATTAGCCAATCAGGGCTAAGCATAAATTGACCAAAATTTAAGAAATATTTATAAATTACAATAACTTTCTTATAAATAAATTTTCATCAAAATGAAAACATTAAAAAATGAACATTTTGATACCTCACTTGTTATACTTCTGAAAATGAACTTAGAAATTCACAAATATTTTTACATTAATTTTTAAATAAATTCAAACAATTAAATCTGATTATTATCAAAATCAACTCATAGCTTCTTTACATACACTATCGCGTTACTATTAACATATTATTCTCAAAAGTAAAGTTAAAGTTCAACAAAATTATAAAATAAAATGTAACTGTCAATTTGATTACAGTTTTACTCATATTTTGATAATTGCAGCTCAATAATGCACAAGACCACCAATAAGACTGAAAACTTTTCTCTACGCCTTTATCAGCATGACTATGATGAATTAAAACAACCGCTGGCCCTAGAATCCAAGTTTACAGTGCATTACAATGCCAAACCAACATCGAGCCAAATGTGGTTAAACAGTCTATTTCGGCACAGTGTAGCAAAATATAATTTCACTAAATTTAGAAATGAGTTAAGTTATCTGCATTAGAGCCCTATGTAACAGCAATATGTACCTATATATGTTTATATTAAGTGCTTCCCCCAGCCATGTTTCTTTAAGGAGGTTGGTTTAATAATGAACGATCAGAACCATTTGGATATACAATAATGCAAGTATGTCTAGGTGTCATAAATCTGACGTGTTCATGGGCGGCTTTTATAATCGCGGGGTTTGGCAAAACGAAAATGATTAGACAAGTAAAATAAATACTAAATTAGTGTATACATACGTTCTTATTACGAAACATTAAACAGAAAGTTCACATAAAATTGTTTTTTAGTATCTGACCCTTTAGTTTATGAAACTTTATTATCCAAGTGAGACACTGGAAAAGTTATTTGTGACGGTTCAAACAATCTTTCATCATCCGCAATTCATTCACGTACTCTAAACCCACACAGAATAACCTAAAGTTCAAAAATTAATTAAAAAGTAATTTTCTTTCACTCAGAACGCTGAATATAAATCTCTTTTCTAAGATTTTAGGGAACCTGAAAGTTCCGGCCGTATGCGTGACTTTCGGCGACCTCCAAACCTTGTAAAAGTCGTGAATCAAATCTTGGCTCGGTTTTGGATACTCATTTATTAGCAATAATACAGAAACCTGAACGAGCTAATAATACCACCGTTCTCAAATGACAGGTGGTTAATAGTACCTGAAAATACAGTTAATGCAGTTTCGGGTAATTTGGTGTGCCTCAGTTCGAAAGTAGATTGATCAGTTCTAATTTGGTCCGTAATAAAGTCGTTAAGGACGTTTTGACGTACTTAAATGTAAAAGGTCTGGTAATTTGCATTCTTATTGCGGTTATCTCAAAACTTCAAGTTATGCGTTCCAGCTACATACCTATTTGCTAAAGAAGCGTTCCCGTGATGACTTGATTGCATGCATTGCAATAGCACATTTTCGTATTGCGTGAGAAGATCTTAAAGATGAAAATGTCCTCTAGCAGAGCTTGTATAAATATTTGCTTGATTTATGTTTTGTAACAAGCCCGTTTGATTAAAATTAAGTCGCCTTTCTAGTGTGGTATAACAGTAAAAGAAGATCAGGTGGTAAAATCAGTTTTAATTAAATTTCCAAAAGTAATTTATAATTTTCAATATGTTAGTTGCTAGAACATAAATAATATTGGGGGTGTAGAATTTGGTAAGAGCATACGGTTCTTAATATCACAGTTACACAAGCTTGGAATCATCCAACTTAAATATAATTATGAGACATTCTAAAATACCGTTCTTCGGGTAGTGGAGCCGTTGATAAACATCTACTTTAATGTTCTTACAAAGATATTTATTAAAGAATATAGATATATATCTATATTCTTTGTATTTACGTACACGTGTATAATAAAATAGAATATGATACTAATTCTAGTACAAAACATCTAACTCATTAAAATATAACAGCACTTATTTTTTAATACAATAGGCAATTTCGAAAAGTAGTCCTACGAGCCAGGGGAGTTACAATCGGAATTAGGGCTGTATCCGAGCTTCAAAATGGGCGCCAACCCAACTTTCTTAGTAACGCACATAGATAAAAAGTTTAAGACATAATAATATCTAATGTGAAAACTGAAAAATATTAATTGATAAAAATTGGTTACAAATTAATTGTACGATGAATGAAGATACATAAATATTTGTTACGTTGAAATCGTTACGAACATTTGTTATTAACTTTTTTTCGTGTTTTCCCTTGATTTTCTTAGTATAATCGCTTTCAATTGATAGTAATGCTGAAGCGGATAATCCGTAGTGACTGACAGATGGGCGTAAATAATTTTTGACCATTTCTAATTTGGAAAAGGAAGGGTCTGCTGATGTTACAGTTACTGTAACTTTATGGACCCTTGTGTTGTGTTTACCTTTCATTCGTCGTGACTCGTCGTGATCGTCTAAGGTTCGAATCTAGAGTAGTTGAGCTAAATGCGTGAAATAAAACCAACACCAGAAGGGTATAATGCTTTTATTAACGTAAATATTTGCTACAGACAGTGCAATTTAGCTATCCCTGGTATTCACCTGTTCAAGCTAGGAAACTGCAGGAAACCTTAGCCAGGATAGCGCATGCGTGATCTCGAGTACAACTATTTTCTTTGGAAATATAAACTATTTTCTCAGTAGCACAAAAGAATAAAGATCAAGTTATAGGGTCAAGGTGAATGACTAAGGAATTTGAAGCTGTAGCTGAGATACCTCAAAGCGCAATCATCAAGGGAGGGCCATCAACTGCTGAGATACCTCAAAGCGTTGGGCAGGTAAATGGTTAATGGAACTTGTCGCTACCGCTGAGCTGCCTCAAAGCGCTGGCAGTGTGAAGGGTTAAGGAAACTTGACGCTGCAGCTGAGATATCTCGAAGCGCAGTCGTCAACGGGAGTCGTAATCTGCTGAGATACCTCAAAGCGCTGGCAGGTGAAGGGTTAAGGAATATTGACGCTGCAGCTGAGATACCTCGAAGCGCAGTTGTCAAGGGAAGCCGTATGCTGCTGAGATACCTCAAAGCGCTGGCAGGTGAAGGGTTAAGGAAACTTGACGCTGCAGCTGAGATACCTCGAAGCGCAATCGTCAAGGGAAGCCGTAAGCTGCTGCGATATCTCAAAGCGCTGGCAGGTAAAGGGTTAATGGAAACCTGTAAAGGAACTGTACTTCTTAACGTTTAGATCAAAAATCTATATCAACTTGCTACTACTTTTATAGGCCAAAAAGTGGGTGTCAGATCGTGAGAACCCACTGCACGTGTACCCCATTTTTAGACACAACGCGAATGTTATGCCCCCACAAGTGAAATGTCACCCATGAGGGTATTCAACAAAAAAAGTAACAGTTTAGAAAGATTATGGACTAAACTAAACCAAACATTTAGCACAGTAATAGACCACGCTAAAGACAGCGGTCATTGCATATCTTATTTAGTTGAGATCAACTAATTCAAAGTCATATTGTTAACCTAAAGACCTGAAATAAATAGCTGAAAGAAAACGCTGAAAAGAAATGTTTTAAATATGGAAATATAAAATTCAACTACCGAATGTTGATGTTTATTTTTTGATTGTTGCCCTCATAAATTCGGTCTGCTCGTGAAGGACAGACCCTTTACAAAAAAAGAAACACGTGTGAAGGAACGGCCGTTCCCAAGATTAATGAGGCCTGATTTTCAAACGCCAACTAAAATTCATTAGCAGTTACATTTAACATAAAATACATATGCGAGTGTATATTAAAAATTAAAATTATGAGCACAGTGTCCAAAAGTTCAACTGTCTGTGAGAATATAAACATAATCGCAAATGCGGGCCACTACATTAGACAGATTGTTAAAATATTGAAACAAGCAGTAACTATTTCCGATAAACTACCAGCAGAGGAAGAATTTCTGATTAATATAAAATTCAAAACTTCTTCCAATGGTACAAATAATATTCTTTAAATCACCTTTACGTTCTAAATGAAGCTAACAAGCTGCAAATTTGATTAGTTAAGCCTTCTGAATATTTTTCATATAGTTCTCTTCGGTTCTGATATATGTATGTCTTCGTCTAAATATTATATTAAATGTTCTGCAAATATGACTACAATTGGCTTCTTATCGTAATAGGCTAACTAGAACAATATAATTATGAAATGTCTTATGATGTAATTGTTTAGGACCCGTGTAAATTTGAAAACAAAAAAAAACTTTGTTGTTTTATTTTGTTTTTATTATTCAAAATGATATTACTTTTTGGTCATTTTTTGGAGAAATAGTTAGTGGACCCCCGACCTCTTTGGGTCGTGTGCGGTTGCACACGCCGCACACCGGTAGTTACACAACTGCTGAGAGCCCAGTCCTATTTCAGTTGACCGACCTTCAATTTCTTTAGAAATGATTTAAAAAATGTAAAACTTACTACCACTTTATATTTTTTATGTCCACATATTTCTTACTATCACGACTTGTTTATTAGCAGTAGCTTGTCAAAACTGTTAAAACTACTTTAGTCCTTAAACAAGGCAGAAGAAAAGTTATTTATAAAATAATTTTATTAATTATTATTAATACAATTGCTTGGAGAAGGTGGTTTAAGTAAATAAACTTTGGAAAACACCTTACCACCGCGATACCTAAATACGTATTTCGGCAACTAAGCTGCCATCTTCAGTAGGAACTTGAACTAACTAAAGAAAGTTGGCTGAGGAATACTTCTAGGTATAGGTATATAAAATTAAAGCAGTATACTTATTCAAAACAAAACTTTGTTTAGATTGTCTTACCTAATACAGAGACCGATAACGACCCTTTTGCCTTAAAAAAAATGTGATGACGATTAATAATACGAAAACAGACACAAGAAAATCATGAAACGGAACCAATAAATATGACAGTACATAGGCAAAACGCTAATAATCTGCTCGGGAGATGTAACTATTGGTAAACAACAGATTCACGAACAAAACGGAGCTTATTGCTGATAATAACGGGACTAAATCGACGTCACCTGCTCTTCAGTCAGTTTGGATTGCACTTTATCATAATATATCGCAATCTCGATTTATAGGTAATATTGATATTATTAGATATATCGAGATATGGTTATATTAAAAACATATCGATATGTTTCGATATATTGCCCATTCTTACACTCGTCTGACAGATCGTGTTAATATATATTACATGTTTTCCTTTTTTCAGTATACGAGGGTGGTTCATCATTTATTGTCCCTGATATAGAAGCAAATGACTTAGACATTTGAAACAACTTTATTTCTCAACATGTTCCTCTAAAAGGAAAAAACACTTAGTATAACGATGGCGAAGAGTTTGGATGCCTTTAGAAAATACTCTTTGTCCTGCACTGCAGGCCACTCATTCACAGCAGCCATCACCCCTTCATCGTCCAAAAAATGAGTTCCCCGAAGATATTCTTTTAATTTGGGGAACAGGTGAAAGTCACTGGAGGCCAAATCTGATGAATATAGAGATTGTTGTAAAATTCCAAATCCAGCATTGTGGATAGGAGCCATAGAAATACAGCTTTTGTGAGCGGGAGCATTGTCTTTGTGGAAGCGAACACTGCGTTTCAATTTTCCACGCCTTTTTTGCTGTATAGCCTCACGAACTATTTATATGAGTTTTGCGTAATAGTCTTCCGTTATTGTGAGGTAGTAAATAATCAACAAGAAGAACCGTCTCAGAATCCGAAAACACTGTTGCCATTATCTTTCCAGCGATTAAGTCACGCGGAACTTGTGTAGAACCGGAAATCACGATGCCGCCATTCCACACTCTGCGGTTTCGACTCTGGTACAAAGTGATGAACCCAACTTTCATCTGCAGTTACAAATCTTCTCAAAAATCGATCCAAATTCGTGTCTTTAATCTCAAATTGCTCACAGCAGTGACAAACCTGGCCCGCTTCTAATCAGGTGCCAACATTTTCGGAATACATCGTGCGCAGCCTTTTTAAGACCCATTTCCTTATGCAAAATTTTCTCAACGTTTTCAACGGAAAAGCCACATGTCTCAGCAATATACTTGACCGTAATTCTCCGATCACTCAGTACCATATCACGGAACAAGTCAATATTTTCTTGAATGGTAACAGTTTTGGTGGTCCAACACATACAGCATGTTGACACGACTTCCTTCCTAATTTGAAATCTCGGCAGGAATTCTTAATTACTTGATATGATGGGGTAGAATCGCCCAACACTGTGGACATGTCATTATAAATTTCCTGCGGTGATAAACTGTGCTTAAAAATGTATTTTATCACAGCCCTCCTCTAGAATTTTTCCATTTCAATAAATCACCAGCACCATAGTAATATTAAATGTATAACTTTTATAAACAAGAAGATAGGCACTTGCAACTTGGCATATAGTAATGCCAATAACTGACGTTTAAAGGAAAAAAATTTTCGATCACTGCCGTATATATTAGGGGCAGTAATTGATGAACCTTCTTCATACTTTTTAACAGGTACTGTATGTACCATTTTATCTAGATTTGTGACTAGAGTGATACACAGCACATTATATTTCACTTGATTTTCAGTATGAGAATATAAATCATTTTTATGCTTAATATTTCAGTATTACTTTAATGTTTAAACTTTTACACAATATTATAAACTATTTAGTTGTAATGTAATCTTCTTATAAAGAATAATTTTACCTTGCGCAACACAATTCCGTTTAGTGTACAGAAGGCAGTATTTATTATTTTTTACTTCCTGTGACACTTTTCATGTAACCTTATGCTCATAAAATTATATTACGTCAATTAGATGGAAGTTAAGTAATGTAACTACATGTTTTCGTGTTCTTAAACGCAAGCAAGTCTTGTACGTCCACTTATTCGTGGTAAATGAAGCTATGTTAACAATCTTCACAGTTTTATTTTCAGAATTTATAGCTCGTGCTTCTGATACCTCTTTCAGTTCATATTTGAACGTAATTTGTCATTCAAGCAATTCAAGTTGCATTATTTAGCATTTATATTCATTTACGATTACGAGTGTTTCCTTAGCATTGTTTTCCAGTTTATTGCATGAGCATTTCCTTTGTAGGTCCACGTTTAACGTTTAACACTCGAATGGTTAGCTGGGTGACAGAACAGAACTCTGCGGTTCTATTGTTGGTGAGCAGATGCACTTATGTATTATTTATGAGGTTAGCCATTACGTTCGATTTTACGACTGGGATTTATTGGCCAGAACCGCTTGTGCGCTGCATGTAGTAATAGTGGACGGTAGAATAGGTATTTGCTAATTAGATGTATGTAATCCATCGCTTAATGTGCTCGAATGGTAATCAGGTCATCTTTCTTCCTCTGATACAATTTACTTTATTTAATGAAAGCATCTGAATATAAGAGTCGATTTTACGATCATTACTTGACTTCCTCTTGAAAGTTACGGTTTCTTCTTAACCTCACTTTTCTGTTGCATTATTTCTACATTTAGTTATTATATATTTTGTTTTGTACTGACTAGTAACTATGTCGCGCAGTTAAACCATGAATAACAATACGCGGGGCAATAAATAGTTATAAGCACCCTTGTGTGACACTCTGGAGTTGATATAAAAAATACTAAACAATCAGAAATATTAGTAAATGTTGGAGGACGCTAGGCGTTCATTCATTGTCAATTTGTTCCCCTTTAAGAGCGATTATGACAATTCGTTCATGTTTCTTTAATGTTTGAGAGGCATTTCTACTTCTTAAAGGTTAGATATTGTTATATCTTATTTAGCAAAGTTATGGTAAAACTACAACTATAAATTTTTATCAATTAAGGGGCTAGTAAAATGCCTTAACATTATTTAAAATAAACGTTTTTTTGTCATCATATTTACATTAATATACGGCTTTCCCATATACTCTTTTTTTTATTATTAGATAACATATCCAGATCCTATTCTTACCCCGTCTTTTAAAATGCAATTTTCAATACTTAAAATGTTACAAATATTATTCTTCGCACCCTATTAAGGAAATTTATATTTAGCCATGTATAAAGGTATGTAATTGTTTCAAATGCAGTTTTCACTAACTTAAATGCAAAAGTGTAGGTATTTCACTAAAACATCTATCAAAGGAATGCAATATATTATTAAAACATACGATAACGAATAATCAGGGGAATACATGAAACAACAAACTTATAGGACGTTCCATTACAACAATAGGGATTTATCTACGAAACTACCAAACAAGGTGTTGAGTGTACCCAACGGGCTTAGCTAGTATTTAACAATAGGGTATAGTTTAACTACTACATATAAGCCCGGCAAAGTTTCTTGTACGTTTATGAAAAGAAGACATACAATCCAGTTCAATGAATTTGTTGCGAAAGTAAACAATGAATTCTCAACAGGTTTGATGTTGTTGATTATAGTATTCCGTTGTGTAAATTGGAGTATTTAGCAATTCTTGTAGTATAAATGCTCTAAAATTGTTAATAAAGTCTTATCTACACTAAATACACTACAAAAACACTCTTAACGAAATTAACACCTTTAGGTCTACAATCTGTAATGTAAATTTCGGAGTGCCTCAGGGCTCGATTCTAGGTCTTTCGCTATATAGCGTAGTAACAAATAACATACGAAGTTTGGCAATTTACTTCCTAGCTTGACGCTGCAGCAGTGGAGTGAAATTAAACCAAAAGTAAAGAAACATATAGTAGTTCATAGTTTTATTAATAGAGGGCGATCAAGCGAAGTGTTAGTTTCTACGCAGGACAATAGCGCGTAAATCGTATTTCTGTTAGTCATCATGGAGCAACAAGTAAGTATTAGACTTAGCTGTAAATTTGGGAAACCTGCAATAGAAACTTATGAACTGTTAAAAACTGTATACACATCTTAAATTGTTCTAATGTGTTTGATGGTTTAAACGTTTCAAAGATAGACGTAAGAATATTCACGGTAGCAATATTTTCCAATGACCCTTCTAATAAGGGCAGATGAATTGAAGATAAAATTTTACATGAACATTTAGGAAAGATGAAGATCTGTGCAAAGTTCTTCCCACACAATTTTGCGGATAAACAAAAACAGAAGAGTTGCATCTTGCGCATCCTTCGTTCAGACTAGTCGTAATAATGTAAATGTTCTTGGTGGTGTTTCAGTAGGATCCTGAGACGAAACGCCATAAAGTGTATTGAAAGGTCACCAAGACCGGAAAGTTGTGTTTGCAAAATCCATAATCAAAACCATCCCGATTACATTTTTCTATAAACATGGTGTGATTAATAAAAAAGAGTATATAGTATTCTATGTTGAAATGATAAATAGATTATTGCAGCGCATTTCTAGTGTACAATCGCAATTTCGAGAGAAGGTTAATTATAGTTCTTGTTGTGTGCTAACCCACCTGCACTTATTGTGAAGTCATTTCTTATAAAACACAGCGTTGTTGAGATTAATAACCTATCCTATTGCCCTGACCTTGCACTAACAGACTTATTTCTCTTTCCTACAATGAGAACTGTTGTCAAAGGGAAACGATTTTAGGACGTAACAGTTTCTTCGGACGCCTTTGTCGACTGTTTTCAAAAACTTTTAGAACGGTATAAAAAGCGTATTAAAGTAAATGGAGATTGCTTTGAATTAATATCAAATTGTTTCGTGTTACTTAACTTGCATTTCTTTTTATTGTGCCAGTCAGGGAATTAAATTGTTAAACTTCGTACCTAATTCCCTATCATTAGATGTCCCTATATTTACTGACGGTACTTGAATTTGTTTCCATTACGCCAGCATTGAGCAGCTTAAAAAAGACTGAACTCGTTAACGCAGATAGTTTTGTAATATAATGCAAGTAAATGAGTAGTAATCGATAACATTAACATATTTATGTTCATTTATGTCCTATAAATTGTATATCGGACTTTGGTATGTCAGCTGACAGTTCATTGCCTTTTTTCTACCTTTCCGACTCGTGTCATATTTTAGATGTAATTGTAGATAATTACTTGGATTGAATACATAAACCTAAAATGTAACTAAAAAAATCAGTATAACTTTATACGCACTTGAACATATGCGTGACATGCGTATTCACCGTTCACGTAGTCGAGCTTATTCTGGATATTTTTATAAGCACTAACACAACACTGTCTTCTTTTTTGGGGTAGCAATAACAATTGAATAACTATCTAAAATATTTAAAAAACAACTTTAATACTATTTGGACTTGTATGTACACGTAATTGTTGCAGACAGATTTTCAAACAGTTACGTATAACGACTGTTACAAATGTGTTTGCATGCGAATATACATTCTGTTCGCAAAAATATTTACCAATTCGAATATACGATGCAATGGAAAAAACTCTTAGGTCAGCTTCTCAGCGTATTTTTTTTTTGTGTTCTACGCCACTGAATATGTTTATGATGATGATTATTATCTATTACAATGTTGTATATAAAAAGTTAATTCAGTGGCACTTCTACCAGTTCTAGTTTTCTAAATTCAGTGCATTACATATATATATATATATATATATATATATATATATATACACATAATGCTATGTTTTGTTAAAATAAATAGAATTATTAAACAGATTATCAAACTCAAGATTTCCTTAAAAAGTCAAATTTAACATAAACACATACAGGGAATTTTTCTTTTTAGTATACATAGCCTATGTATACTTTTAAAAGAAACGCGTCAAATTCGCCTATTGTGTATGCAACCAACTATACACACAACTAAAAATCAGAAACAAACGTCACTGTAGTTGTCAATTATTTGAGTATGAAGGTTATGTTGATGCAGTATTTATATTAAATAAGTAAATCAAAATGAGTTGAACAACAACGACGATTATTATTGTAAAACATTAAATATCAAAAACAGAAAACGGAAATGAAAATAAAAACAACAGTTACAACAAGTATTCGAAATGGCCACCTTGTACTTCTAAACAATAATCTAACCGGTGTTGAAAACCACGCATAGCATTCGCAAGAAAGTTGGGATTCAAGCTATTGCATTCAGTACGTATGCGATCTTTTAATTCATCAATACTTTGTATTGGAATATTGGTATACATTTTTTATTTCAGATATCCCCAAACAAAGAAGTCATTGGGTGACAAATCTTCAGAGCGCGGGGGCCACGCTATAGGACCGAATCTTCCTATCCAACGTCCTGGAAACCTGTCGTTAAGAAAATTTCTGATAGCATTCGTGGAATGCGGAGGGGCACCATCCATCTGAAACCACGGGTCATCGATGTTCAAGTTTTCTATTGCCGGAATGATGTTGTTTCTTAATAGCTCTAAAAATTTGGCAGTATTGAGATTACCATCAATAAAATATGGACCGATAAGCTTATTTTCAACTATTCCTAGCCATACGTTAACTTTCCCAGTGTATTGACTGTGAGTTAAGTTTTGTAAATGGCAGTTAGTACGGGACCAATATCTAAGAAATAAGTTTATCAGGATAATGGATAGTGGATAGATGAGGAATTATAATACACACCGAAAATTTTGTGAATTGACTTCTCCATTTATTGTGAAAGTTGCTTCATCACTAAAAACTATCTTATTTAAAATGTATTCTTCTTCATGCAGCAAATTAAAGAATGTTTCACAAAAGATTGTTCGTTTTTCTTTGTCTTGATCGAATAGTTGTTGGTGATTCGAAAATTTGTACGATTTATATTTAAATTCTTTTAGTGTTTTAAATACCGAGGTTTTAGAAACATTAAAATGTGAACCTACTTCTCGTAGTGATATTATCGGGTTTTCTTCAACGTAGCATAAAATATTTAATTTCATTTCTTCTGTTAAAACGTGATTAGTTTTAGTTCTTATTTTATGGGAATTTATTACGCATCCCTCCGATTTAAATTTTCTAACAATTGTTTGTATGGTTCGAATGCAAGGAATAGGTCTTTCTGGATATTTTAGTGAAAATAAGTCTCTCACAGTTCTTAAGCTGTTTCCATTCTGATACCACATTAGAATTTCCACTTTTTCGTCTTTACTGTACATGATTGTATAAAAAACGCAAGAAGATACTAAATAAAGACAAATTTTATTTTTTGACATTGAATTAATTTGATTGCTGTGGTCACAGCATGCTTGAGTTGTGTGTGATACTATCGGATTTTCTTCAACGTAGCATAAAATATTTCATTTCATTTCTTCGGTTAAAACGTAATTACTTTCAGTTTTTATTTTATGGGAATTTATGACGCATCCCTCTGATTTAAATTTTCTAACAATTGTTTGACACTAAATAAAGATTATTTTTATTTTTAGCATTGAATTAATTTCATTGCCGTGGTCACAGCATGCTTGAGTTGTCTGTATAGTTGGTTGCCTACACAATAGGCGCATTTGACGCGTTTCTTTTAAAACTATACATAGGCTATGTATACTAAAAAGAAAAATTCCCTGTATATAAAATTGTATGACATCTCAGGGTTCATTTTATATTAACAACGTGGCTTCCCCCACCATAATAGCTTACATACAATTAAGGACTAAATTATTTAAATACATAATTATTTCTCATCCGCAAAGGTTCTAAAATGTACTATACCGCAAAATAGTTCAAATATCACTAAGTAGATATCCGCAGGAATCTGACCTTGACATGCTTCAGTCATCTGTGATCAGCTGAGTCAACTATGTCGGAATAAAACGACGGTAAAATTTATCAAAAGTTAAATGTCGAAATATAAGTTCAAAAACATGATGAAATCGAAGCCATAACACTCCAAATGGATCTAGAACTTGTAACTCAAAACAGATAAGCAAGAAATTCACTTAGTTTTACAATTCAGGAACCACATTTAAACTTAATTAAAAATTAAATTCTTAGGAATATCATAGATAAATTAAACATAATCTTCAACTTGGAAAACATCAGGTAAGATTTATTAAATCAAAATAACTTTAACACAAGTTTAAAATTGAACGGAAATTAAATTTTGTTTACAAATACAAATTATAACACTGAACCTCACATTTTGATTATTAAAATTAATATAACTCCGCCCCTCAACATTCAAAAATCGATTAAATTAACTTAAATTTAACACTCGGGGTGACAAGACAATACGTCCTTTCCGTTTGATAACTTTCGCAGCTCTGAAATTCGTACCTCAAATTTGAAACTGCACCAACCAAAAGCTTAGAAATAGATCCCCTTCCAAAACTCCTTATCAACTAAATCAAAAAAGACGCTTACAGCCTAAATAACTAATTATTTCTAAAAACTAAATTCATAAAAGCAATCTATGAAAAATTAGCAAACATTTTGATACCAAAATTATTAAGATTTAAAACACTTTTATAAAATCACGTGTTTGAAATTCAAATATTAACAAAAATTAAATTTCAGCTCTTAAACTACTAAAAACAAATAACTGGCCCCCTATTAAACTTAAATATTAACATTTACATCAGCAAAAACAGTTAATTACATAATTATTAATAAAAAATGAAATCCAACCCCCAATTAGGTTAATTTTGTAAAAACTACCAAATTCACACATTAAATTGTTATCTGCATAAATAAATGCACATAAAAACCTTCCCCTCATCGAACCTAAGCTATTAACATGAATTATAAATCTTAGTTCCTTATATTAACAATGACATATGTAAATTCACAACATTCAAAGGACAATATTTAAATTATTCACTTTTCAGAGCCCCAACATTACTTTGGACACATCAATCCAGCATCAAGATGAAAAACCGAAGCTACATAACTGTTCACTCACGAATTTCACTTAAAAATACCATTTTAATACAACATAGTGTTGAAAGATCGGAATATACCTTTTTATGTTTTAAGGTTTAAATTTATAAATTAGGATAACAATTGCCTCCAACGGAGCATGATTTAGTTTACAATAAGCTAATTAATCTTAATTTTAATCATAATCTGGATTATTAACAACAAAAACACTATCCTTTCAACATGATCGAAACATAACGTAGGCAAAATAGATTATTTAGGGTAAATAACACAGCAATATGTATATATTGTATACCTATAGATATATCAGCCTTCCGATGTTTTATCGGATGCTAGTGTGCATTTGCGATAGCTTTCTGTCTTCGGCATCCATGCATGTTAGATTTTTGTGTCTCATACTCATTGAAAAATTAAAATTAAGAAAAGACCTTCAACAGGGCTTTAAATTTTAAATTTGATC
Source organism: Limonius californicus (assembly GCA_014611495.1). Classification (NCBI taxonomy): domain Eukaryota; kingdom Metazoa; phylum Arthropoda; class Insecta; order Coleoptera; family Elateridae; genus Limonius; species Limonius californicus. The sequence goes on from JABXWE010005084.1 coordinate 46,409, forward strand.
AAATGTGAGTGTTATCCATGAATAACAAGTTTATACTCAATTTTTCAGTAGTTTGTATTTTATTGTTAAAACCTTCCCTGGCGGCAGTAATTCTCTGGAAAATTTCCAAGTTTCCTTTACAAACAAATTGAAAAATAAGACAAGTTAATACATTAACCAGCCAACATTTGCCACGTTTGGTTGGTCGAAACTTTATGTTAAAATATTCTTGAATTAATCCAATATGATTTTATGACATAAATATTAAAGAAACTTTTTAATGTGTGCAAAGGTATTTTGAAAGTATAACAGTGAACTTTTTCTATGGATTAAACTGTCTCTGTAAAAAAAGTTCGAAGATTCATATGCTAATAATATCCTATTTTCTATTTTTAGCAGACCGAAGCTGCTTTTTGTTTCACAGTGGGTGTTGCTTTCTCGTCGCAGAAAAGTATATAGTCTACTCTTCACTACGAGATACTACCTTCAAACACATTTCTTCCGGTTGAACCCGAACTTATTAAATTATACTGCTGAGTTCACGGGAGTTTTCCACTGAAAGTTCAAACACCCGCGAATTTAATAATTGAGTAACTTGTTCCGTTAAATAGTATAGTATTTGGGGATTTCGGGTTTAAAGAACGCCAATTTCGTTTTAATCTAGTGCTCACCATTTAAATGCTAATTAAATGAAAATTATGCTATAGTAAGAATGCATTAAAATACTTAATTGTTTAGAAAGGTGATTTGTGTAAATCTTTGTATAAGAATTGGCTTTTAACTGCTAGGTAATTATGCCTATCATTCTTTACAGTTACATATTTTAACTGCATGTGATTCGTAAATGACCATTCTGAAATTCTCAGCCTAAAGCGAATATGTTAGTAAAACAGTTAACAGTTCAGTAAATTGAATTTGAAAAGGTGTTTAGTTTTATAGGTAGCACGCAAGAGTGGAAGCTAATTTAACTTAAAATTAAAATTACAGATTGGATTGTACATAATGGGCCGGGAAAAAGATATCGATGCTATTAAAAATTATTAAAAAGGTAGACTTTTGCAGGATATATTTGCTTGTCAGCCCGACAGGAAATACTGCTTACAGCAACACAGTCTTCAAGTATTTTTTTAAGAAATACTATACGTGACTTTAATTTATAGTGTACAAGGTTTGCGGTTGTACAGCTTTAAAGTAACTTCAGGTAATTTAAGCTACTGGAACCAAATATCAAGCTCTCAATAAGTCTTTCAAACATAATAGACTGTACAAACCCTGAGTCCTCAAAACATGAACATATAGAAAAAAAAAGTAATATATAATAATAATTATGCCTGTGTAAAGAAATTGTGTTTTGGGTTACTTCCAAATCTAGCAATTCTTTTTACAAACCTGAAGATCCTAGTATGTTCCACCCAACCATTTGATTTCAACAAGATGGAGCTCCTCTCCATATTGATGTACAAGTTCAGCAGTTTCTTAACGATATGTTCCCTGCCTGCGCTATCACCTAACTTAATGCCGCCGCTAGATTTCTTGCTATGGTGTTATGCAAAATCGCTAGTTTACATTCGTAGGCCAAACAGTTTAAAGATTTAAAGAGTCGAATTCGTTTAGAAATATATAGTATCAGTCCGGAAATTATTGAGCGTGCCATGCAAATATAGTTTACACATATGCTGGCCAATGCCAACTGGTTAATGTTGGATAATTTGAATATAACCGTTAAGTAATTTTTTTCATAATCATTTTATTTTCAGTAAAATTAAGTTCTGAATTTTTTATCTTTGTGTGTATTTTTCTCAAAATTGTTATGTGGGGTACTAATATACCACCATTTAATTGGAGAAAAGGTCGTTCAAAACAAGGGCGAAAATGGGATTGAATTAAAAAGCACTAAAAATGATGTCATAGTGCAGACACAAAATCCAATGCCTATCTTTTTTAAAAATAAAATTGATTTGTTTTAGGGTATGCCCAAATTTTGTGCAGAACTTTATCACCATCCTGTATAAACATGTTGTTTTATGAGAGTATAATAAACTTGCTTATTTTTTTTTATGAAAATCGGAATTGCCAGAGGCGTGGAAGATGATGAACAGTATCAGAAAGGATGTCAGAGAGAAAATAAAAATACCGTTGAATAATCTAAATAAGTGGTAGGATTACTACAAACTGCTACTGACCGAGGATAGAGCGGAATTCATATGGAATAAAAACGAAAATAAAATATATGAAGAACAGCAAAACATTGATGAAGTCACAGTAGAGAAAATACAAAAAGCCTTAGAAAAATGAAAAAACGGGAAATCTGCTGGGCCAGGAGGCATTCCTATACAATTGATAAAAAATGGACCAGAGGTACTGCTCGAATTAATTGCGAAACTCTTTAATAAATGTGTTATGGAAGGTCAAGAGATACCTGAAGACTGGGATATAGCACATCTCAGTTCTATACATAAAAAAGGTAGTAAGAAGGAATCAGTGACACAACTCTATGGGAAGGCTGTACCGCAAGGTGCTAAAGGAAAGAATAGAGAAAGATCTGGAAGAAATTGAAGAACAGGGCGGATTCCGGGCAGGTAGATCCTGTCTAGGCAATATTTTCGCCGTTAGACAGTTGATCGAGAAGAGACAGGCAAGCAACTCAAGCACAGATCTCCTTTTTGCCGACCTCGAAAAGGCATACGACAGTGTCCCACTAAAACAATTATTTGAAGTATTGCAGAAAAACAATTTAAATAAAAAGTATGTGAAATGTATTCACAATATATATATAAAGGGACAAAATGTATGAGTAAGGTACAGGGTGAACTGTGACAGGACTTTGAAGTCACAAAGGGGCTGAAACAGGGTTGTTGTTTATCTCCTACGCTCTTTAAAATATATATAAAAGAAGCTCTGTTAAACTGGAGTAAAAAATGTTCCAGAATGGGAATAAAAATAGGAGGGGATTGTTTATATAGCCTTTTAGTTGCCGATGAGCAAATTATTATAGCCAACGATCGGGATGACAGCGATTACATGCTACGAAAATTAGTAGATGAATACGCAAAATGAGGATTGAAGATGAATACTAACAAAACCGATTATTTGGTGACAGGAGAAGAAGCAAAAAGTATAGAGACAGACTATGGAACTATTGAACAATGCAACGAGAACAAATATCTGGGTACTATGATAACAAAAAAATGGAACATGCGACGAAGATATAAACAGAAGAAAAATATTAGCATTATGGAGGAATGTGGGTGGGATCTTAATTTTTTCACTTTGTTGTACATTTTCTGTAGTGTCGATTTGAATTTCTTGTGCTTTTATCTGTGGCGGTATGTAATAAGGGTTATTGACAATTAGGCTAGTATTATCAAAAATATATCGTTTTGGTTCACTTTCGTCAGGTGAACTAATTTTTCGTTTGTTTTTGTTAATATCGTTATCAGCTAATGGTTCATTGGAAATTTCCATTGCGATGGCATTACTATCTTTATAGATTAAGGTTGGTGGTTTTATACGGCTGTTATCGGCGCTTGTTGGCATATTGCGGAGATAAGATTTTAATTCTAAGCTGAATTCTCGCTTCTATTGTTTGGCCGGGACCGGCCCGGCGGTGATACCGCCGCCGTGTCCGTTCGCTTTCTACTGCGTTAAATACTAATATTCAGTTATTGAAGCACTGTTGATATAATACTTCGCGTCGATCGAATGGGGGCCAAAAAATTATACCTAACCCTATATTTTGGAAAACGGTTGTAACACGTTTAAGTAAGCTTAAAGGCCACTTAGCAGTATATTCTAATCCTTACGTAATTTTTTTACTGTTATATTCTGTAACGCCTAGTTAGCAACAACAATACTACTGACTAACAAGGGCAATCAAAAAAACACGGGTAAGTTCCAGGTGTCGAGAATAAAGGTCGACCAGCTCAAGTCGAAGAAGGGAGGGTAAAATAAAAAGCCTAGGCGCCACCTGTTTTGAAAATTAATCTTAGCCCTCGACGATGTCACGATGGATAAAACAGGAACCTCCCTGGAGTCTAACTTACCTTTGACGATTGCTAACTTAGAAAAACTATTGGAAAAGAAAAACACAATCAAACAAGAAAGTCCGGACAATTAAACTTTTAATGCACAGCAAACGACAACACGATCAACAAGCTGGAAGATTAACAACAGGGTAACACACAATATTATTAAAAGAGAAAATTATTTATATAAATCGACAGGATAATTTACGGGATGCAATAAAGCGAAAGAACAAATTTAAGGTATTATAATAATCAAAATACAAAATCTATTCAACGCGACGAAATTACCAAGTATTCGAAGTTGACGAGATCTCGTTACTCAATACCTAGATTCAAACATAATAGACCTAACAATGTAATTCAATAAAATTTTTAACCTTTCGCAATATTTCCCAAAATTTAAATTATAACAAAAGTCTGGCGACAATTTCCAAATTAAAAATGAAAAGTACAGATTTATCGAACGCACTTCGTGTAAGTTAAAAAATTCAAGTTGTTATTACCACGGAACATGACCGACCTCGGTGGTCTAGTGGTTAGCGCGTTTGCCTTTAGATCCGAGGGACGCGGGGTCGAACCTGGCTGAGGTCGACGAGATTTTTCTAGCGGGGAAAAATCTGAAAACGCGCCTTCTGTCGGATAAGAAGTAAAGCCGCAAGTCCTGTGCCACTGCGATGTGTGACACGTTAAAAATTACTACTGGAGTTGGAATTACCCTAGATAGGCAAAATTCTTAGTTAGGGTGTACAATGGGTCATACGGCCTAGGTGCATAGAGATGCATGGAAAACCGCGTCCTAGATCTCGCTCTTTCAAAGCAAGCAAGCACCACGGAACATTATCATGCGCACATACCCGCACCTGTGTGGAAACACACTGTTGATATCGATGCTTCGCATTTCGCTGCTCTCTGCGATAAACGAATCCATTGAACGTTCGCCAGACCTCCTCTGCTTCAAATTGAACAAGATGACCATGAATACAAAATAAATCCAAATTAAATGTTGAAAACTCGAGCGGAAGCAACTTCCAAACGGTAGAAAGTCCATACGGGGAAAGACGCCTAAATAAATTCAAGGAAAATTGCAATAAAAAACAAAAGCTTAAATTTCATTCTTACCGAACAATGAAATTTTCAGGTCAATGGCACAATCAAATTGGGAAAAAAGACCTAGGAAAATTAAGTCTCATACACGCCCTAGTGTGCATCCAAAGAGGGCAACCAATCCCAAGGAACGGACGGCATAAGGATAAATTTCTCTAACAACTACGGTGATAAATTGGGAGATCCGTCCCTAGCTTACAACAGCCAAATACAACCGGAGTTGCGTGCACTACCATGAGGATTTCTCAACTAACTCCCCGATCCGCGTAGCATACCATCCAAGAAGTAAAAGCTAAACGAATGCAGGTCGAAAAGTTACGAGTTCGAAATTCAAATAAATTCCAAAAATATTCAAAATTTATGCAGCCCAAATTGCGAAAATGAAAATCTAAAGCAAAACAATGAGGCGTACAAAATCGGACCTTTACAATTCTAATAATTCTTTAAAATGCCATTTAAAAAACATAAAATCACACAAATACAAATATATCACTTAAAACTCAAACAAATGCCTCATTTTTTGCGACGGATTTTTAATATTTTAAAATTTAATATACGGTTTCGTTCAAAAGTTATTGCGCCCAAATGTGTCGGCGCCACACTGCCCCTGCGCCTAAACGGTTCTACGCCCAACCGCCCTGAGCCAACCGGGTAGGCCTCAAATCGGCCGGACGAACCCGGCCACGTCTAGTTTCTGTAAAATTTGCGTCTACACCGTATTTCGTATGGGCTTGTCAACATCAGGACCAGGAAACTAATCTATACTACTTTCTCTCTTCGGTACACTGTGTAGTCTTGCTTATTATTTTTAACCGAATAATGGGAAAAAATGTATGACAAGCGCAGTAATTCAATATACCAACACCATACTATAGTGTTTGGACAAAACAAGCCGTCTTGGTTTTAATTTTTAACTCATAAGAATACTGGTTTTTAGTTATTCAAGCGTATACTGTAGAATTACGGTGGTTTTTACAAACTAAAAAAGCATAAAATCTAGAAACAAATAAGGTTAAACTAACGGCTCACGGAATGTACGTATAAAATTGATTCTGTGCTTAACATCAGGAGAAGAAAATATTAATAATAATACGATATAAATACATAGACAAACAGTAGCAAAAACTTCAAATTTTTAAATTATTTATCATTTGTACGAAGCAATCCAGGCATGCCTGTATGACTTGTATAAATAAAGAATTTGTTTATAGTGCGTAAAATGCGTTTTGTATTGGTACTTAACTATTATCTGTATCGTTATGATAGCTACCGACCTGAGCTATTCAATAACTACAACAATGGCTTTTAACTAACTGAATTCATCGTAAGAATAAAATATTTTCAGCAGTAATCACATGTTAGATCATTAGACGTTCAATATACGTAATTAAAAATATTTTCAAAGCTCCTGATTTGATCAGTTGCTCGGAATGTTAATCGATGATGCTCTTAATATAAATAAATATTTCAATAACATGTGTTAGTGACCACCTGCTGCATTGAAACCTACGTTTACCATTAAGCGGAGAATTGAGAAATGATAGCCATTTAGCAAATATTTAAGGTGTTTGTCATAGGCAAGGTGTTTATTTGTCTATGGTACTGTGTTTTCAGTTTACTAAAGTCTATGAACCTAACAGCTTCTATTAAACAAAGTTTTTTCTATAAGAGGTTGTGTAAGAAGTTTTTACATGTAGGTTTTGGATGATAAGAAACCCTAAGTGCGTAATTTAATTTATAATATTACACAAGCAACTTGGGAAACTCATTATTTAGTTTATTAAGAAAGAAGAAGAAATCAGTTTAAGCGTTAAATACTTACATATTGTATTACAAGTAAAAAATGAAGTATAAATACAAATAAATGCTATTATTTTAGCTACACTGTAGCAACGTAATTGCAGTTAAAACATTATTAAAATATAACAATAGGTACCTCAAACTCCCTACATATTCAAAATGCGGCTATACATAATTATTTAGAAAATTGTACCTTGCAGTAACTTAAATACAGGAACTTGTTATACAGGATTTATTACGATAATGTAAATTAATTTAAAATTAATTAGATACGTAAAGCGTAAGCTTTTAATTTGTGGCATTCTAACGAAAGCTCAACGAGGTGTACGATATCTTATTAGAAGTCCGTGAAACTGGATATCGGCATTCTAAACACTTTCAGAAATTTGAAACACTGACATGTTTGCAATATTTTATAGTAGTGCTTAAATTACAGAACATTCTAAAATTCTCAGCAATAAATAATTATTATCGTGCAACAACACTTTCAGGTATATTCGAATTATACAGGGTCTAAAAAATAGTGTATTAAACTTCTAGGGCTGGTATAGTCAAAATAAAAAAAAGTTCACGTAAATATAATTTCGAAAATGGGTTTTAAGGAAACTACAGCCCTTTAAAAAATTAATAAAAAATGTTGTTTTCGTTTTACAACTACTAGGAAAACGCAATATGAATGACACTTTGCACACTTATGTTTCATCTTACGTAAAATTAGATGGTATTACATTTGTCCCTATTTTTTGTTCGATGTCCCAATGTCTCTGAGATGTATTTTTGGGACTATTGTGTGCCTCGATTTTCATATAGTCCTAATTTTTAGTTAAAGCATATAGGTAATCCACCATAAAATGTTGACATTTCTTAAAAGCCGTTGGGAAACCCGTATTTGCTTGTCGCGCCTTGTCCATTTCTGTCTCCACATAATATGTCGAAAACTTTGGTTGAAATCAAATACAAAAAAAACTATCGAATCCGATCGTGTTCGATCGCTACTACTCACGAGTGCGTGTAGTGTCATGTGCAGTACACGACTGTACAGTCTGTTCATTACTGTAGATATTAATTAATAATATTTATAATATATTTGAAATTGATATTATAGTCCTAAAGTACCAACAACATGCCAAAGAGGAAGTGTACTTTCATTGACGAATATACAGAAGAGTGTTATAAAATTTCTTTGGGATATTTGGAAAAAAGACTTCAAATTTAATTGGATGGATTTAAAAACCATGCCAATTGGGAATAATATCCACCAGCATTGGTCTAAACAAGATTGGCATACCAACAGGTGATAACGTCTTAATAGATATGTTCGAAACAAAAATTTCGTCTGGAACAAATTTGAAAATAATAGATGTGTGTGTCTTGCGGAAAATATATGTTGCGATCGTTGGTCACAATTCATTTCCTCAGTAAAATTTTGTGAACCAACATCGGAACTCGAAACACTATGCCAGTATTTTTTGTATTACTTTCTCATGATACATATGCAGATAGAATGTTTCCCTAATAGTCAATGTACGAAACCGACTGGATATAGAAACCTTTAGTGCTTTAATTTTATGCAACTATAATATGCAAATGCGCGTGTTGAATTTAATGATTAGGGGCAATAAAAAGCTAATAAAATCTGTGAGCAACAGCTTGAAATATATAAAAACTAATATATGTCTAATATTGGAATTGTTATAAATGAGAATGTTATTATTTACATTTTCGCAAACTTGGTAATTTTTATTTAGGTTACCTACTTTTTATGTGATTCTTTTATTATTATTCACTTACATAATTTATTTATAGTAGGTTATTTTGTTATATTCACATGATTCATCATATTATATGATAGTAAAACATATTCACGTTCAGGAGAAATCTTCCAAGTTTTTAAAGCTTGTGAAAAAATATAACAAAAAATATTATAAATAAGTACTAAAGATAAGATCAATTTCTGATGACATTGTGACATTCTATAAATGTTGGACAATAAGTGTAAACCAAAAGTTTAGTTATCATATCCTGATTTGTAGTTACACCGATCCTGGAGTTAATTTTGGTGGGGGAAGGTGCTAGTTTTCATGATAACTTTTTTATTTTTAATAGTTTTTAAATATTAGTCTTATACTCAAAACGGTTGGATAATTTTAGTTGAAAAAGGTACTCCTGTTTAAAATCGATATTCCCAACCGATTACTAGATATTTAAACTGAAAATTTCAGCATACTGGCCAAGGAAAAATTAATTGCGAGGCAATAAATTTAATAAAAACGGCGATAAAAGGAGATTTCTGTTAAAATTTTCTACAAACACGATATTTTATAAGTGTAATGTAATGGTGTTTGAATAAAAAAATTGATGACTCGTAAGGGTAGTTATGTAATGTAATAATTATGTAAATTGATCAGATTACTGGAATACATTTAGGTAAAAAGATACTTAAGTTTCTAGATTTTAAAAATCGTTTAAAAAAGCGTTAATGTCTAAAAAAGATTGATCTTGAATTTTTTATAAGTCTTCACAATAGGTGTTCGACATGGCCCCCTTATGGACTCTTTCAAATATTCGTGGAATATTTATTATCCGATCACATTATTGAACAATTCGCTCTCGAAGTTGTTGTTCAATATCGATTGGCTACGAATAACCATCCTTTTCATATTACCGCACAAGTGAAAGTCTAGATGATTTTGATCTGGCGATCTTGGAGGCCACGCTTTAGATCCTCTCACCCACCATTGCCCAAAAACCTTGTTTAAATGTTTGCGTAGCGTATATGGCAAAGTGGGGAGGGGCACCATTATGCATACGAGGGGTTATTGATATCTAGTTAGATGGAAAGTTTCTAGTAAAGAAAAGTGAATATGGTTCCTATGGTTACAACTATGATGTTTTATAAATAAGTTGTTAATAAGAGTTTCGGTCAGTTATTAAGTATTTATTTTAGAAAGGGTTAAGGGCAAAGAAACTTTTGCTGATATGATAGAAAACTTAGGAGAGCAGTGTCCTTCATACGCCACTATTAAAAACTGGGTTGCGGAATATAAAAGGGGAAGATCAGATGTGAAAGATGAGCATCGCCCTGGAAGACCCATTTCTGTGGCCACTACGGAAAACATTGATTCTATCCATGACAGGATTTTAGAAAATCGGCATATTGGGATTAAGAATATTGCAGAAGCATTGCACATTTCCTATGAACGTGTGTGTCACATCATTCATCACGACTTTGGTATGCAAAAGCTTTCGACCAAATGGATTCCAAGATGTTTGAACGTTGATCAGAAGCGCGTTCGATTGACAGCGTCAAAGGAAATCTGCCGTCTTTTTCCAGAAGATTCCTCAAACCCTTTTGGATCGGCTTGTTACTATGGACGAAACGTGGATCCATCACTATGACCCAGAGACTAAAGAGCAATCCAAACAGGAGAAGCATGTTGGTTCTCCACGACCCAAAAAATTCCGTGTTCAAAAATCGGCTGGCAAGATTCTTGCTTCAGTTTTCTGGGACAAAGATTGGATAATTCTGATAGATTATTTGGAACGGGGTAGAACTATCACGGGAGCATATTATACTGAGTTTCTAACTAAATTACGTAAGAAAATTGTTGAAAACCGCCGCGGAAAACTTGCCAGAGGTGTGCTCTTTTTGCAAGAAAACGCTCCTGCTCACAAGTCGTTGATTGCACTGCAAGAAATTGATGAAGTTGGTTTTGGTTGATTGGTTGATCACCTGCCCTATTCGGATTTAGCACTGTAAGGCTATTATTTGTTCCCAGAACTCAAAAAACCTTTCAAAGGTAAAAGATTTTCGACAAATGACGAAGCAATATGTGCCGTTGAGGAGTGGTTTGTAGACCAAGACAAAGATTTTTTTGTAATGGCTTAGAATTTCTTTATGAACGTTCTGCTAAATGTATACGTCTTAAAGGAGATTATGTTGAAAAAATTAAATTATGTTTTGAAATATTGTGGCGTTTTATATGGCAGGCTAAGTACTTCTATCTATCAATACCCCCTCGTACAATAGGTGAATTGTCTCTGCCTTAAGAAAATATCATCCAATAGTCCAGGAAAACTATTTAATATTACATTTAAGTACCGTTCTCCATTAAATCTACAATTAATATCGGTACAGAATTTTGAAAGAATTAGAAAACTATATTTGGCAAGAAAGGTCCAATAAGTGTCCAAAAGTCAAAATTCCAACCCACGCATTTACAGAAAAGCGAACTCGACGTCTGCATTGTGAGGGTCTTCATCGCTCCACTGATGGGTGATATGCAAATTTAACTTCTTCTTTGTAAATACAGCTTCATCATTACTAAAAAATTTGCTAAAAAGGTTTGTTTTTCTATCTACTTCGCTTCCCTATGAAACTAGTCTCACCAGTCGCGAATAATTTTACTCTACCACCATCACATTTTAAAAATTAACTTGTTTGCACGAAGTTTGAACAAAAATGCCCTGTTATTGCCATATTTATTTAATAAAAACACAAATATTGCGATAAAATTAATTTTTGTTTTGCAAGTGCACTAAAACTTTTCAGTTCCGTTTCTGGAAAACTGTTGGGTGTATCGAATTGAAACAACAGTACCTTATCAATCGAAAATTGTGTGACTAGCTTTAAACAAATAAACTAGACTATCTGGTCGACCAACACCACCAGAAGACGATCAGCTTAATGTTTTGTTGGCAGTGCACGAAAATCACCACTCAACACTTAACCTATTAGCTGCTAATTTCAATATGGCAGCGTCTACAGTCTACAAAATTATGAAAAAAACGAAGTACCATCCTTATTAGGTATGCCTTATCCATGAGCTATCTGAAGACGACTTTGATCGGTGAAACCAATTCTGCGAGCAAATGCAACAGCTATGCAAGAATTATAATAATTTCGTAAAAAATATCATTTTTTCTGACGAGGCTACCTTTGTTTTGAACAGCCATGTCAATAGGCAAAACTGCCGTTATTGGGCTGACGAGAATCCCCGATGGACGATGGAGTATCGCACTCAATATCCCCTGAAAGTGAATGTGTGGTGCGGCATAGTCCACGGAAGAATTCTGGGTCCCTATTTCTTTGACGTGAATCTAACCGGTGCAAACTATTCGGATTTTCGTCGATACGACCTTATTCTTGCACTAATAACTTTGTATTCAGATCTAGAAGAACCTGATCTTCCGAGAAATGACTTTTTCTTTCAACAAGACGGTGCACCTCCACATTATGCAGTACCTGTCCGCGCATATTTAGATGAGGTGTTCCCGAATCGTTGGATAGGAAGAAGGGAGCTGATTGAGTGGCCAGCCGGGTCGCCAGTTTTCACACCCTTAGATTACTTTTTGTGGGGATACTTAAAAAGTAAAGTGTACGTTAGTATCCCGGAGAATTTAGAAGATTTCAAAGCAAGAATTCGTCACGGGATTCAACGTATACCTCCTGACGTTATTGACAATGTTCAAAAAGAACTTATTTATCGTTTTGGCCACTGTCAGGAAGTCAACGGTGCACAATTTGAACATTTAATTTAGTTGTTTTTTGAATTTAATCATTGCCTTAAATTTAGCATCTTGAAATAGCAAAATTGTTTTTAAAAATTTTTTTGTTATCACCCTTTGTGAATTCATCCTATTTTAAAAAATGCGCAAATAAAAATAATAAAATTTGACGGGTTCGAGCATTAAATATGTTGATGTCAAAACCGTCTTTTTTTCCAGCGCCTCCTTGAAAATTATTGTTGGCCTAGTCTAACACCTTTATCATACATTTTTGAAACTTTGGGATTGATTATTTCGAAAACTTTCCTCTTCAAGGTCTTACGTTTTTGACAGTGTCGTACTCAGATAAATGTGCTGTATCCAATTTCGTGAACAAATGTGCGGGGTGCCATTTAAAAAAATTGTCGATGACGTTATAGTGCGAAAACAAAAGACGATCGAAAAATGACAATTGGGTATCAGGAAAGATGCACTTATAAAAAATAAGATTTACGTATCCGAGGATTTTCTGTGAAAACCCTTCTAAAGTGTTTTAACGAATTTATCAATTACTTTACGAAAGCGTTGTATATTACTACCAAACGCAAGCAAATCGTACAGTTTAATCTGAAATTATTTGTTTTTTGATGGTTATCAATTACAATTATATAACCCGATTTCCTCTATATATTACTACTAAATGCAAAGCAAATTCGGCGTGCATTGCGCTAGAAATGACAATTAAGTTGTTAATTATTGGCTTTTTGATGGTTATACATTCCAATAATATAACCCAATTTCCGCTATATATTACAACTTATTGCAAGCAAATAGTACAGTTTAATATGAAGACTAGTTTATTTGTCTGAGTGACTAACATTTAAAAATCATTGATAATAAAAAAGTTATCGCGAAAAATACCTCTCCACCCCCGCCAAACCCTCATGAGTCCTACAGCAATTTAATTTTAACACCATATAATTGTACATAAGATTTAACATACGTGTGCAATGTTTAATTAAAGTTGCCTTTTCGTATTCGCTGTAGTGAAATGAAAACTACATTATTTATTTACCCTTTAAAGGGCTGTAGCTCCCTTAAAACGCATTTCCGAGACTACGTTGATAGGAACTTTTTTCTTATTTTGTATTTTGAGTACTACCAGCCGTAGTTACACTATTTTTTACATCCTGTATACTGCAGTTCTATTAATTTTCCGAAGTTTGCATTTAGTAGTGTTTTGCTACTTAATATATGATATTCTATGTAAGCGACATACGAAACCTACTAAGCCAATAAATTAATCTTCGTACATTCAGAACAGCTATTTTTATATGGCTGTTCGTACTTTCTATACGAAATTCAAAGCAACAAAAACAAGTAACACCTGCACTGCAATTAATTATATTTTTTACTCAATAACGATTGCACGTTACCCGCTTATTTAAGTACCTAATTGTCATGTAAACCTCCCACATTTTTACCTATATATTTCATTCCGTCGCATCCTGCCGGGTTATTAATAATTAATAGCCCATATTTTGGTGCCCCCTGGTGAGAATATCAACAATGCCAGTGCATACAAAATGTTATTCATAAAATTATCATATTTTTAGCGAATACCGCTAATAATATCTGGTTAAAAAATATGTAATGGTGGATTAATTATATAAAAAAAAACCGCTAGAAAAAGTTTGTTATTTAAATATAAACTATTCTGAGAACATCTTAGTAAACATTAGCAGAAAATTTGTTAAAATAAACACTTTTGTTAGATTTTTTATAGAAAAAACGTTAGAATTATTAACCTGAAAAGTTTGCAAGAAGGTTTTTAATTTATCAGACCAATAGGAGCTAGAAAAGATTACATTGTGTCTAAATGTACCATATTAAGCCTGTACAGCCAGCGAATAAAATAATGACCCTACTAGTATTTGTGTATAGTTAGCGTGATGCCAGCAGATTGTAGCACCAAGTGTTGTTAGGAAGCAATCGCTTACGTGTTATCGGTATGATTTAAATTCCATAGTCAGCAAGTTAACTAAGCGGCCTTAGGTAGAATTTAGCGATGGCTTCCGTTAAATGTCAGGTGTCTTTTCATAGCTTTAATTGATCAAAATTGTAAAGTACGTATTCTCAAACTACTTACTGAACATTTAAGAAATCAGTCAATGTTCTAAGAAGCTAGTGATATAATAAATTCCTTACCTTTTTCGATACATTATCGTTACCGACATAAACATCTACTAAAGTAAAAGTAAAGTGCGTGTAGGAAATGATTGCGGGGATACACAAGAATATTTGATACCTGGCTGCCACTTTAACTTTGTTTAAGGTGGTTAGTGCCGTGGCGCATTAACGCAGGGAGAATTACGGTTTTAGGTACTCTCCGAGGCACCAGGATAGTAGCAATTAGCGTAGATTTTCGGTCACCCATCCAAGTAGTCATTACTTAATTTTGAATATCAGTACTTCTTTATTATAAAAATAGTTTGATTATTTTAAATTATGTTTCCGGTAATACAGCACCTTCTTTAACTTGTATGAGGACATTTCCATCATTTCTGGTCAAAACGTGGATTGTAATTGCTTGGGTTCGATTCCCTAGCATTACCATGCTGCATGTAAAAATCTTGTGCTGTAACCCACCATACACAATTCTCCAATCCGCTTGGCGCCCTGGAGTTTTAATGGTAGAAGCATTTTATGGAATATGGGTTGGACGTAAAATTGTAGCTCCCCAGTGCATCTCCCTTAGGACTGAGGAGAAGCACGTAACAGACAAGAGGCCGATGCCTAACAGTGGGACGTAAAAGGCTATTAATGATGCATGCCTGGTACTTCTGTTTCTGTCGCTGTAAGATTTCATTAAACCAGGATATTCACGATATATTAAACTATCTTGTTATGTTAGAAAATACGCCGTAGTATTATAGTTTTCCCAGTGCAAATGGTTTAAAGTGTCTTTTATGTAAAAGACGTCAATTTTACTTATAAAAGTTCTCCTATTACTGTTAGATTATAACACAATGATTTGACAAATAATGTAATTTTGCAGAACATAAATCGGGATGTTTAGTTATGCTTGATTAAACACTTCCATAAGAAATACCATAAATAATTGTAACATTCATAATAACCACTTATGGACATAATGCAGGCTAGCGCCGTGCATCACTTGATATAAAGCAGCTATGATTAAATATGTTTTTATTTAAACGGAATAACGAACTTATCAAGCAATTCAATAGTTTTAGAATGTAATTTATACTGCTGTTAAAATAATCAACACAAAAGAGTAACGGTCATAGAATATTAAAACACCAATCTCGAATAAATTACAATCAACATATAATATTTTTGCAATGAATCTTGATGTATGTCACAAAACAAGTTTTTGCCAAACACCGAAGGATGAGAATCAAGCAAAAAAGCTTATGGTTTTGTGTAGGATGTTTCAGAGTCCGAACATATTGTATTTTTTTCTGTGTTGATTTAGTATCAGCTTGCAATTTTTTCAAATTGTATTGATTTTAATGGAATGAAATGGCACGTGTAGCCTGTTTAAAAAAAACAGCTAGGACTGGTGAAACGCTCAGGACTTCTTCAGTAGCCCGCGATAGATAAATATTTCTCGGTTTTATTTGTAAGATTATGACTCAACTTTAACGTGATATTAAAATATTCCTGGAATAGCAAAACCATGTAAAATATTATTGCACATTACTTTTCGTAATTTATGTTTTACGTGCTAAACTAAGTACGATATACGGTGTATCCAAAATAAGATGATTTGGATTTCGATATCAAAAAGGAAACAGCTTTTAAGGAAATTCATGTAAAGCATAGTTGCGATACCTAAACGACAACCAAAAGAGATGCTTGAAGCTTTCAAGCTATGATGCTTCAAGAGACTGTTGAGAATTAGTTGGAAGGACAGAATTACGAACAATGAGGTACTAGTGAGGGCGACAGAAGGAAGAAACCTAATAAAAAATATACAAATATGAAGAGACACACTAATAGGACATACCCTCAGGCACAAATGGCTATTAAAAAATAGTAGAATGGACGATACAAGGTAGAAATCCACCTGGCCGCCCAAGAAAACAATATATAGGACAAATCATGGAAGACGTACAATGCGAAAAATACAGACAGAAGAAAATGTAAATGTAAATGTTGATTCCAACCAATCCACAGGATTGACAACCACAAAGACAATCATGAGTGCCATTTGAACTGCACTGCAACTTTGACGGTACAAAGTTGAGCGGAAAACTGTCTCTAGGAGTTTGGGGGGAAAAGGTTGAATATCAGTGCTCTAGAGGATGTGTTTAAAAAGATTACATGAGAAAATAGAGATACCCCGAGAGAAGGAGAAAGATTAAACCACCTACTTTTTGTGGACGATATGAGAGTAATGGCCCAAAGTAGGAAAGAGTTACATACGATGGTAACAGAAGTTCAGATAGAATCTACAAAAACATTTAAGAAAATGTGATGGTAGTAGGAAATATAATTATAATAGGAAAATTAGAAAATTATATATATATATATATATATATATATATATATATATATATATAT